>JAHBOF010000147.1:0-243399 GCA_020736565.1 Coprinopsis sp. MPI-PUGE-AT-0042
GTTTGCAGGCAGCCTTATACCTCGCTTTTGAGGCTGACGACTGCGCCTCCTCCTGCGCCTGCCACCAACACTGTCACTGTCGCTGCTGCTGCTGCCACTGCAGCACCTGCAGACGGAAGCGGGGTCGCAGCGACGGGGGACGTTGAAAGCAATGCGGCCAATGGAGAAGGAGGGCAGAACAACAGTGGGTTGTTGGGATCGTTGCGGCCTTCGTTCTTTAGGAGTTTGACGACTGGGAAGGGTGTCCCTGAGAATGCTGGAACGACCGCCGCTGGTGGCCCATCTGCTGCGGCTGCCATCCCGGTAGTTGGTGGCTCGTCCGCTGCTGCTGCGACTGGTGCAGCGAGGACAAGTGGCGATACTGTGGAAGGAGAGAGTGAAGAGATGGTTCAGGTTAGTGCTCGAGTTGGGGATGTGGAGTCGACGGGTGGGTTGGGGAGAGTTGGGGCTTGAGTGTGAGGCCTGTCTCTTGCAGCTTTCCTCGTTCTGTGTGCTAGGATGTGTGCTTTGGATCAGCCCTTGTTTCCAAATCGACTGCAAATCGGATGTGGAAGGATATTCGTTGTCTCTGGCTGCCCCTTTCTGTGAATCACGATGATGATGACCTCGCTATTTTGCCTTTTGCTTCTATCTACTTGTGTGTATACTAGTTGTATATGTGTAGCATCTATCTCTTGACCTATTTATGACTTCCTCATTTGTTCATTCCCATCCGCCTTGAAGGGAAAACGTATATCCGGCCGAGCACGGCAAGATAGTTTTCCGAGTCGGACCATAGGATTCTGAGGACAAAGCATGTAAACTTGCAAAGCTAGATGGTAAATAATACAACATCGAAAGTAAATATCGTCAAGACAAGTGTCCAAGATCATAAAGCCTGACTAGTTCGTGAGGGGTGGTAGAATCCGGATCCTACTCGTGTTTTTTTTGGGTCATCAGTAACTTTGACGTAGGAGGCAATGGCAGGGGCCCTCCATTACAACCTCTCCTCAAATTCGATATCCAAGTGCTCTGGAATGCTCAACCCGAACGCTCCAAACTCGTTGTGCAACTCCTCCTTACCCTCGACCAACCTCCAGTTAAAGTTGATAAGCAACATCGCCAAGAGCGTCCTCTGTTCATATAACGAAAACTGGCGTGCAACACACTGCCTGGGTCCAGTTCCAAAAGGGATGTGATGGATCGCCTTAAAGACCTTTTTCTTGCCGTCCTTGAAGCGCGGGCCACCGGAGCTGGAGGGGATCCAACGAGCAGGGTCAAACACAGAGGGTTCAGGCCAGATGCGAGCCGAGTTGTGTACGGCGTAGACGTTGGGGACGAGCGAGGTGTGTTTGGGGATGAGGTACTGACCGAGGATGGTGTCTTCCTCTGTCCAGCGAGCGGGAAGGAGAGAGATAGGAGGGTTGATACGGATCGCTTCTTTGATGCATGCGTAGAGGTACTTCATGTCCTTGTGGTCGTCGTAAGAGGGTTCCATCCATTCCTTCCTTCCAGATTCGTTGTTGGAGAGACCCAAGGCTTCCCTGCGTTTCTCGAGGATGGACAGGATTTCCTGGCGCGCCTCTTCTTGGTACTCGGGATGCTTGGCGAGGAAGTAGACGCAGCTCCCGATGGCACCGCTGGTGGTATCGTGTCCAGCGCTGAAGAGGATGCTGAGATTGCTAACAGCTTCCTCCTTTGACAAGCGTTCGTCCTCAAGGAGGTAGCTCAACAAGTCAACCCGAGATCTCCCCTCTTCATTTCGAGAACCTCCTCGTATCTCGCATTGAGCTTATCAACCTGGGCGATAGCCTCGTAGCGAGGGAAGATGGTGTCGAGGAAAGGAAAGACGAGGCGAACGGGCGAAGCAATGGCAGACATGACAGTGTTGAACTGCTCGACAAAGGAACCCTCAGTCGTCTTGAGAGCGTTGAAGTTGTGGCCCAAGAGGGTGGTACCGACGACGTCAAGGGTGTATTTTTGGACCAGGTCAGAGAACCGGCTGATTCCCCATCCGCCAGGGACCGCATGTTCCGGCGTCTTCTCGACAGAAACGACGACCGCAGTTGGCCTTGATCATGTCAACGACGTCCCAACCAAGGCCTACGAAACGCCACACAGGGATTTCGCGATCGAATGCGGCCTTCACACTCTCCGAATGACGCTTCCATTGCTCTCCGTTGGAGAAGACGACGTTGGGACCGGAGAGAAAGGTAAAGTGGAGATGGTCGGTGTAATTCTTCTTGGGGAACTGGACGGGATTGTGGGTTATTTGCTTGACCAGCTAATGGGGCTGTATGAGCAAATACAATTAATAAGTCGGTGATACAACGTACCTCTGGGTCAACGACATGGACACCCCACTTTCCGAGCATCCAAACCAGGCAGACACCATGGCCCTTTTCGGCGACAGGCAGAACGAGTCGCTTGATCCTCCTATCGACACTCTCCTTGCGAATGTAGCTCCAAATCACTGGATATGGAGAAATGCGAGGAAGGTGGCGAAGATTCGAAGGAACGCGGAAGACCACCAGATGAATGGTCAAGAGTGCAAGGGCGACCAAAGCAATTGCCCCGAAGAGAATGGGGTGGGAGCTGTAGAGCGGTGATAGTTGCGCCTCATAGAAAGTATGCACAGCGCTTTTCAGGGAGTCGGAGACTGGAGTGGGAGAAGAAAGGGGGGCACCAAACGCGACAGAGGCGTTAGCTTGGCTGCTGCCACCCGAAGGGGTTTGCAAAAAGGGAGCGAAAACAGTGAGGAAGATAGACTCGAGAGATTTCTTGGTGGAGTCCATGGTGTGCACCTACGAGACGTGTCAGATACAAGCAAGGTTGACTCGAAGGCTTTTTATTACCTGGCTTTGGAAGGCTTCGAAGAAGATGTACTGCAAGATGGCGGAGAGTAAGAATGGCCGATTTCAAGCCTTCCGGAGGGGCACAAGGTTCGCTAGAGTCGATAGAGGGCTGTTCGGTGACGCAAGGTCGGTTCGAAACTTGTCGCGGTTGATTCCTGTCCGCGCAGAGCTTTAACCGGTCGATGGTTAGCTCGATAAACGGCACGGGGAAATGCAGGCGCGACGTATGGCAGTCCACTTAAGACTAATCGAAGCGGCACCACGGCAGTGAATGGGACGAGAGAAGCAGGATGTCTTCTGGTAAGAGTAATTTCCCTTTGTGTCCGGCCTTTTATGCCTTGACCTACGTTATCCATTCAAGCTGTAGCGAAATAGATTGCCATGTTTTCAAGCTTCGTTGTTTCCCGTGCTTTGGGGTTACGTCGTATGTCCGTGGTGGCAGTTGGAACAATGGGGTAAGATGATATGAAATGGTAAGATGTCATAACCCCTACACACCGATTCGAACTTGCTACCGTTTTTTTCTTTCCAAACGCCCTTCTGTTCGCCAGTTCGCAAATAAAACGCCCCTGCTTATTCGCGACCCCAGCTAAGGGATGATGTACGGCAGAGTCAATCTCTCCAACACGCGCATCACCTGCTGTTGTCTGAAACGCGTCACGCAATTGAACCTCGAGGAAGCCAGCATTAGCGTAGGAATCCATATGGGCCGGAAGTGGGTATGAGCCGTCGGGGGGAGCAACAGCACAAGGTCTCGGCACATAGCAGAACCTGAAGCACAAGGACGCAAAGAACATCGGCAAACCCGAATATGTCCTCCAACGGGAGTGATCCTGTGAGAGTCTGTTATTGCCGTCCCTTGCTATTCGACTCCGACTCACGGTAATTCCACGGCTTTCAAGCGGGATTTCTACCAAACGCTTATGCTGGTGGTCGACGATCCCCTACAAACGACATCGATGTCGCCTTATGCCATCGACGAACGCCGCTGTCGAAGCCGTGCTGTAGATGATAGGACGGCCGAGCCCTGAGTCTATGTTCAAGAAGGCCAACGGCTCGCTCAAGGACCGAGAAGCGCAGGGCGACGATGACGATTGAATGCTTAGCTAGGCATGAAGCTTTGGAGCTTGGCACTTTCGCCAATGCCATCAGATTGCGTCGCTTTTGCCGAGTGTTCGCACAACGGGCACCCCCGTTGTCCTGCAGCACCCTGGCCTGGCGAAAGACGGTGAACTGTGAGCCGATTAACTTAGAGAAGGCGGTGGAAAGGTAGAAAGTCCGAGAAACAATTACCCTGTCGGCGCCTCTGAGTCATCAGCATCGACCTCAGGCTAATCCAGCCTGAGTCCGCCAAGTGCGCGCGATGAACGTTCGGGCCATCATGCATCATGGCTTACCGGACTTCTAGAGCATTATCATTCTAAACTGACCTTTGTGCGCTTCTCTGTCACTGAGATACCCAGAACAATGGAAACTATAGCGGTTTGCCAGATTGAGAGGAGAAGGCCGAAATTTGAACCCTGTTTTATTGGTGCTGCAAACCTTGCACGTTTGCTCGTTTATCGCCCAAAAAGGCACCCGGTGATGTTGTTTCACCGGAGGTGTCAGGCTGTCGTGACGGGGTGATTGTAGGAGCTTTGACAGCGGACGGCAGGATGGACAACGTTGCCGCGGAAGTGTTTTTCGCCCTCTAAACCGAGCTACGACCCATTTACAGAGCTTCTTTTCCCATATCCTGAACGTAGTCGGTTCAAGCTCTTTGGCGCACGATGGAAATCAGATAACACGGGAGTTCGATTCAAATCAAAGGTAGTCATACAGGTTATGGTACATTGGAAGTTCGTATCGAGTATTTCACAATTTGAGGCGATAGAATGAGCGGAAGCAAAACGGATGGGGATGACGTCGATCAAAGGAAGCAATTCATTGATCCAGGAACAAACTTGAGGACATCGCGGTGATCCGGGCCGGGGGGCAATCGACGAGGGAGGCTCTGAACGTTCGAACAAGCGCATCAGCCGCAACGCAGACATGGCAGATTGTCAGAGGACATACAGATATTCCGATTTCAAGGCTGCAAGTTCATCTGGGCCAGTTTGGCGTTGAGCTGAGTGATCTTCGCGAGGTCGCGTTGATCCCACTCCTCCGAATCGCCCCACTCAGCCTTGAACTTGGCGATGATGTCCTGACCGGGGTTCGGGTTAAGCTCGGGATGAGCCATGAGCATCTGGAGGACTGATCGCCACGCAGAGTTGAGAGCACCGGCGACCCAGCTACAAGAAAATTGGCATCAGCAGCAAGAATAAGAGTTGAAGCGTGCAACTAACCCATGGAAAGTGCTGCAAGCATCACCAGCAAAGTAGAAGCGCTGCTGCTTGGAGCCCGGCTGGCAGACGTGGGGGTAGACATGCTCGAATTGGCCAGGTCCGAATTGGCAGAAAGCACCTGGGTTGGGCTCGGGTGTTAGAATGCGTCGGGACAAAAAGACGACAAGCGACTAACCAAGTTGGAACTCATCGCGATGGAAGTCCCAGGGGAAGTAGTCTCAAACTCATCCCAAAGCTCCTCGACGTTGATCTTGTGGACAGCAGCCAAGTCCCTCATGACAAGGTCGAGCATAGTCTTCTCTTCGGGGGTGTCCCTGCCCTTCATTAAGCCTCCCATGCGCTGAGAGTCCTGCATGCCACTGTAGGACACGATCATGCAGTTGGATTTCTGCGAGCCAGGGTGAGAGTCGTCAGGACCATAGGAAGGGTACACCATGTCGCGAATGGGCCGGTCGGTGGAGGACTGGCCACCGACGATGTTGCACTTCTTCTCCCACCAAGCAGTCTTGAATTGCATACCGATCTTGATGGATGGGGTGTAGTTGAGAGAGCGAATGGCGTTCTTCTGAGGATAGGAGAGGTACAAGTGGTCGAGGTTGACCATGCGCAAGCAAGCGAATGACATGGTCGAAATGACGTTGGAGAACTTCTTCTTCGACCTGCCTTGAGCAGAGGGTCGGGGGTTGGCGCGAGAGTCAAACTCGACCTCGATGCTTGCACCGCCGTCTGCTTCGTGGATGTCGGTGGCGCGCATGTAAAGTTGGGGCTTCGCGGTGAGGCGCTCTGTGGCAGCCTTGTGCAGGACCTCTGAACCGCCGCTGATTGACGGTGACGATTAGTAGAGGTTGCACTAGCTGAGAAAACTGAAACACTTACTCGAAGCAGTACCAAGGAACCTTGGTACCAGGGGGCTTGTTGGGATCGTTAAAGACGAGGGATGCAAGGACAGTCTCAGTCAAGCTCATGTCGAAGAGACCAGTTCGTGACTCCATCTTCTCATACCAATCGACGACGGGGTAAGGGATCTTCCTGACGACCAAGAGGTAGCTTCGGACGGAATGCTCCTCCCACTGTTTCAACTTCTTGAAGGCCTCTTGGAACGGGTACTTGACGAAGTACTGGCGGAATTCGTCCAAGATAACGTCCCAGAAATACCCGTGACCCTTTTGGTACTCGTCTTCAGGAATTTGACCATCATTCGCCTCCGTGACCTTGAAAATGTCTACCTTCTTTTGAAGGTTGGGGCTGGTGGCGGCATTGTACTCGGTCTTGGTGACGCTGATACCGTTAAAGCACATGAACGCGTTGTCGTTGCCACGAATGTAGTCCAGCATCTTGATGCCCAAGCGGTCTTTAAGCTTGAAGGTCCGAGCCATGAAAGTCGTATCAGGGTACCTCATGGCGCCGACCTGCGTAAAGGGGGATGTTAGCTTCAGTTTATAACCTCTAAAAACGCTCGAAACCCACATCGTAGTATTGATAACGACCTCCCTTAAAGCTGTGAGTAAAAAGACGCCCTCCCACTCGGGAAGAACCCTCCAAAATCTCGTACTTGATACCGAGAGAATCGAGCATAAGGCCGGCGTAGAGGCCGGAAATTCCAGCGCCAAGAATTCCAACAGGGTACGGAGAAACGGGGAAAGGCTTGTTGGGTTCCAATGTGCCAGGATCGACAGTGGGTCCGGGCTTGGAAGGATCGGTGACAATGTCAATCCAACCGAGGACGGCATCCTTGCCAGTCTGGGCGAGAGCAGCAGAACTCGTGTCAGGAGGCGAGCTGGGAATAACACCTTGAATGATGTTGAGTGTGACGAGGCTGAAATAAATAGTTCAGTAGTGTTTGCGAAGGAGAAATCAGGAAACTTACGAATCGTCAAACTCAGGAGCGCCCTGAACCCGTTGCTCGGGAGGGGAATCCTCAACAAACACCTAGTGAGTGGGGTTAGAGCCGAATCGGCGACGAATACACAAAGTTCATACCAAGAAGGTGCTGTAGTCGGGGAAGCCAGCGGGAGGTTTGGGAGGCCTCTGAGTACCGAGGATGTTCACCTGAGAGCTGCGGTACTTGTCATTCACCAGCTCATCCTCTTTGATCTTGGCGACCGTAGAGAAGTAGCTGTTGATTGAAATGACAAAAGTCTTGTCGAGGGGTTTGATTGAGATAGTGTCTGTGGGCGAGTCGATGTCTCGCATGGGCTGATTGACCTGACCCCATGTATTGACAAGGTAATTGGAGAGCTTCTCCCCATTGACCTCGACATCGACTTGGACGAGTTGGTTGTAGGCCTTTCGGCTGATCTAGAAACGGGGTCATGGTGAGCACGATGATGATGGTAGAAGCTGCCATTCGGGCACATACCGCACTAAGGTTCGCATACCACCCAGGAGGCACCTCAATCTTGATCGAGGAGCCGGTGGAGGAGATGATTTTGGGACGCGACATGATTGTCTAGAGCTCAACTTAGATTTTTGGCGCACCCTTATACCAGAAGCGTGAGTCCTGGTGTGAAGACTTTGCACCGAGCCAAAATGGGATACACTCGTGATGTCAGTAGGGACTTGAGTCCTTGTGACGATAGCGGAGATCAAGAATTGAGACTGTTTTCGAGGAGGCGAAGAAGAAGCACCACTTGTGCAATGCCAAAGGAACAGAAGGTAGTACACCAGCTGATAGATCCGTATCCGAGGGTTTCCAGAGCCAAATCGCTGGTAAGTTCAGGGGTAGCAATTGGTAGATAATTTCGCTTCCATTGACAAACAGCTATCTGACACTTTCCAATGGAGGTTATGGGCCATCTGTTGCCCATATCCTGACCTCCATGTTCTAGAAGTTCACTTCAATAGATAAAGCAAAGACCATTATTACGTGAAGAGACCCTCCAGGAAGAGAACAGAAGCAACTCGGACACCCCGGTGCAGAATAGAATCCAATACAATGTTCGAACAGCCGGTCATGAGTTCAAGGGTGAAAAGTGTAAAGTCAGGGTTGCGGCGCTCATTGGCTGATGGCAACAATCCCAATTTGCTCACGCCTGCTGGCATTCGCTCACCGCACAATGTTCGTTCCCGTCGTCTTTCATGTCTGTACCTATGACAAGAGCTGGATGACATTCTGTGGGCATCTCTTTGACTGGCCTGTAATTAAATTTAGGGTGGTATCTAAGCCACTACCGACTCCGCCATGGGAGTCCGATGCTCTCAGAGTCTCGGTGCTCTTGTCAGCTCAAGAGGTCCTTCTAATCGCGTTGTAACTGCGCATCTTCGGCCTTGTCCTTTGGCTTTCTACCATCTGACCAGGACTACTTGGCTAAAATTTCTACATCTCGGCTCTTTGGACAGGCACCTTCGTTTTTCTACCCCTTTTCGAGAGATCTGCCCCACCGGTAGTTCAGTTCTCCGGCACGCCAAATCTACGATAGTTGGGATGGGTCCTTCCATAACTCCAATGACAGCAATACGAAACCAAAACCTCATTTTCAAAGGCTCATTGTTCCTCTGTGAACCCTCTTCTGGAAGTGCCCCAACCTTGTTCGGTACCTGAGGTTCACGATCTCGGTGCAGACAACCTCGTGAGTGGTATCCGGATTCCAGCTGGAATCCTAGCTCAGCTCTGGAGGTATGAATTGGACTTCACCACTTCCCTTCTCCTTCTCTGTGTCCCTTCAGCGAGTCTAGCATCCCCGTCTTCTCACTCACAATGCCATCTGCACGCCCCGCTCATCGCGATGTCTTCAAAGGCACTTTCACGATCGATGTGCCCGTTGGCTGGCATGCCATCGTAACCGCTGTACGTTGCTCACCTTTTCCTTCCTCTTCTTTTCGCCCTGACATTCGTATCTTGCGCAGATTTCACGCAAGCCATACTTGCAAGCCCTGGAGGTCGAGTACGATATCATCTCGGTCAACTCTCGCGTTTTCGCCAGCGTGCCAGGCAAGAAGAACGAGGTCATGAAGATCACTCTGGACAGCAACTCTTCTATGCCTATCAAGGCTCAGCCGTCGCCGTACACACTCAAGTTTGGCTTCTATCATTCGCCCACTGGCAAAGACGCCGAAGACGCTGTGGATAATAACGACAAGCCCAGTGCCAACATCCATGTCGTCTCGACTGGAAAGCGTGCTGGATCAAAGATCCCAGGCCCTGAGAACGTCACATTCTTCGTCTTTGTCGAGGACACCGACTCCCAGGAAGCCAACAGTGGCCGCTACGATGATGCGTGAGTTGCCGCTCCACTTCCCTCAACTGCTACCGCGACTGGAAACTAAACTTTGTTTCCACAGAGTTACCATGGTGTACTTCGTCGAGCAAGTCTGAACGTGTTTGTATGCAGCTACCTTGTAACATAGTCAAAGTCAATTCTTGTTGTAAAACTCTCAAATTCCATGCTATTCGATTTCGAACCCTTTAAATTCGACGACCCCTACCACCATACGGCTGAGGTGTGGCAACGAGACCTTTAATTACGTCTAGCTTGTATTTTGGGCACAAGAAATGTGTGATGTATGTAGGACGAAATGACTCTGCGGACTGGGGACATTGGAAGCTGGAACACCCCTGAGTGCCGCTCGTATTCATCGATTGAAGGAGCTAAGTCACTAGACTCGTAACCATTCCCTCACACACGAGGGACCTCGTCATTCGTCTCACAACCTTCGCCGAGGGATCAGTCACAGGTCTACCAAGTCACAGCCTACAAATAAGTGTAGCCAGAGATACTTTCCTTCAAATCGCGACCACAATTGAGATGAGAGAGCTGTAACTTCTGAGTTTGGAACATTGCAGATCCATTCGAAGGAAGTATATATAATACACAAGTTCACGTTCTTACAGTCAGACAATCGATGATTTATTTAATTTGAACACAATTCAAGTCTTCTTCACTGCGCGCCAATGTACTTCCTGAGAGTCGAGAGACTGGGGCTGAAGAAATACTCGCCTCCCCTGCAATCAATAAACTTTTTGGGGAAGCTCATGATCTCTTGCTCGATCGAAGGGTTCGCACCACTCATCGAACGATGATTCCCTTCGTGCTCCTTGCCTGTCTGTCCAAAGATTGGATCGAGGCCAGGAGTAATGGGTTTACCAGGAGGGAAGTTCGGGTCGTTGTACCAGCCTAGCAATCGAAACTTAGTCGTATGCACAGTGAAGACGATAGAGAAAAGACTAACCTTCTTGAATGAACTTGAAACCACGCACAATGCTGCTCTGGTAGCAGACAACGTGCAAGCCGCGCTCGAGAATCGTTCCATTGCCATCCCTCTCCTCGGCGGTGACCTCGGGACCATAAGGCATGTTGTGTCGGCGAATGAAGTGCCGGAACATGGACTCTACAGGTTGAACGTCGTTGCGCGGGTTTGACTTGCGCATGTGGGAGGCGAACGGACACTTCCTCTGCCCGGCGGCTTGATCAAATGTGAAGTTATTGATGCGATTGTCGTCGTTGGCAATCGAAGGATCGTCCCAGTCAGGGGACATCTCAACCGATGTTCCTGTTAGCCACAAAGCTCGTCAGTTCGGGAGGTGAGTAGAAACCAAGATGTACCATACCATTCTTCCATCGCCCAAAGAGCCTAGCGCCAAGCTTGAGAGCTGCCTTGTCAGCAGGCTCATTGGGGAACAGTCGTGGGCCATGTTGCATCAAGAAGTCATCAAATTCAGGAACGAGGTTGTTGAGCTTTCTTGTCACCATGAAAGCACCGTCCTTGGACCAGTCAGGCCGCTTGGCAGGGTCGTTCTTGTCTTCGTCACCATCGTAGCCCATGACAATCGTGCCCATAGGGATGATGGGAGCACCAGGGTAGCGCATCTTCTCCTTGTATGTCACTCCTGTCACCTGAGGGTTGGACATTCCACCGCGATAGCCGAAGTGGTCGTTCCTGCTCTCAGGCTCAGCGCGGGGAGCACCATGAACGATAATGACGGGGTGGATGGCTGAGCGATTGGCGGTATATTTGAAAGCGGCTTCCATCTCCTGGATGAACTTCTGAGCGACGGGCTCGTTGTAGGCGACGATAAGGAAGACTCCGTGGATGTCCTCCTTGAAGGGGCCATCCCAGTTGGGCGTCCAGAAGCTACCTCGCAGGGTGCCTGCGTCGCCAAGTTCCCTGGAGTCTTGTTGCTGGCCTTTCTCGTAGGCAGCATCTCCGAGGTTGCTGTCGAGACCAAACAGTTTCATCCCGATGTGGGAGAAACCGACATTGACGCCAAGGAACGGATATTCGAAGGACTTGGGATCACGAGGATTGACAGGAGGCGGAGCACGGTTGACGAGCTCGTCCGCAGTCGTAATCTTTGGAATAACAACCTCTTTCATGGCCTTTCGGAAGATAGCCATGTTGGTAATGCGGAAGTAGTAGAAGTACTCCAGCGCCTTGGGCATGGCAGGACTTTTCGTAGTGTAAGCGACGGAAATACATGAAGGCAGCAGCAGCGACTTACAGAATATCTCCCTGTATGTTGGGAAGGTTGTAGGGCGGGATGGAAGGGTTTTGGCCACCAGAATTGGCAGCTACACCGTCCATGATGTTGATAGTAATGACGCTGAATCGAATCTGAGGGTCAGTGTCGCGAGATGGTTGAAGGTGCTAATACACTTACACATCGTCGAACTCAGGGCTACCAGCAGCAGCAACGGCAGCGCTATCCTCGACCATGACGATGTAAGTGACATAGTCGGGGAAGCCCTTGGGGGCATTCTTGGGCCTATCGGTCTTGAGGATAGGTTAGTTAGGCTATCAAAAGTCCAACTGGAGAACTTACAGTCACGACACTGATACGGTTACTCTTATAAGCGCTTCCCTCCAAGTCTTCACCTGAAGGTCTAGCGCTAGTAGAGTGGTAGACATTGAAGTCAAGGTTGATTGCGGTCTCTTGCGGCTTGATTGCCACGGTGTCCATGAACTGAACGGTATCTTCCATCAAAACATTGATCTTGTTCCAGCCACTTTCGAGGAACAGCGATTGCTTCTCTCCATTGCTGTCCCAGTAAACAGTGACCAGCTGGTTGTAGGACCTTCGGCTAACCTGCAAGCGCTTTGAACATAGGCATCTCATACTATTACGGGAGAGCTTACAGCAGTGACAGTGGTAAACCAGCCTTTGGGCACAGCTACCTTGAAGGCGGCGTTACCATTCTGCGAGAGAGTAGGGCGCGACATAGCCGTCGTGAAGAGGGGCGAACAGAAAGAAAGACTCAAGTCTGACCGGATTCCTGTGGACCTCCAAGTCTTTTGGTATATTAGTCGTCGTCAAAGGGCACAATCCTGAGATTCTCAAAGGCCATCCATGTGACGAATTGGGATCCTCCTGGTCCTTCTGACGTGAAGTCAAATGATTGATTCTACGAATCCGAGAAGATTCTCCTTGGAAGCACTTGAGCAAAGAGGTTGGACAAGAATCAGTTCCATACCTAATGTCGACAAAGAACACCCTTGTTCGCTTTCCAACTTATCGCAGCTTCCTTCATGTCGTTCACTGTGACTTTGACTTCACATTCAAAGGTGTTTTCCATCAGAGAGTCGCCACTGCAAGGGGTGTTTCAGCCGACCTTCCTCGCTTCGGAGACGAAGAGGAACTCCGTTTCATTTGAGAAAGGACACTCGAAAGTGTATCTACAACACAATCAGATTACAATCGGTGGTGACTTGAAGGAAGGGACCAGGTGTTGTTGAAGTTAGGGGCAAAGCCTGTGGCACAAGCAAATACGCCACAACACGGAAGCGGTAAACCGCCGTCTTGACTACTCCCACCACTACGATCTTGATTGTCAATTCCTCTGATTCTGGCGCAAAGCCACTGTCTTCTGGGCTGCGTGGATGTTCACGCTGGGGTCAACTCAAGGGTCCCTTATCAATGCTACTCCCGAGTTTGGCTTGTTCGTGCCGAGGACATCAATCACTATCAATTGGCGTCGTTTGGCGCTCTCCCGGCAAATCTGTCAAAACCCCTGGGTAATTACGAAAGTCAAGTCGCCTCGGCTTCCATTAATACGCAGTGACAAGCTACACGGAAGCTTCAAAGTACATTATGCACCGCGTCATGGGTTCCAACCTCCTGTGACTGGAGGAACTGAATGGGTGTACTTGCTTTTGTCCAAGTTCCCGTTCCTCAATCTCCACCGAAGCCCCACCATCGAGTCCTTCGGTTTGGAACTGAGGAACCCTTTGCATCTCTGGAGTCATCTGACGCCATGCTTCCAGTACCCTTGTTTTCTGGTGCCGAATTAAGATTCAGGGAACTCTCGAAATGCGAAGTCCATTCTCCTTGCATCTGTCTAGCGTCTGGCATTCGAATATATACCCCCCTGAAAAGAATCAACAAGTCTCTCCAGGCTCTTCCCTAGCTTTCAACCATGGCCGCCATCCCCTACGCAGACAAACCTGTCGGAAACAAGGTAGCTATCCACGTCCCTCGGGACTGGTTCGTTACCGTCTCCGCTGTGAGTCTTCTTATACGTTCTACTTAATTCGTCCCTTATACTAACGCGACTTTACAGCTCTCCAGAAAAAACTATGTTCAAGGTGTCTATGTTGGCACCAACATCCGCCGTGGCACCTCTGCCATGTTCTACAGCGATGCACAAAGCCAAGGGCCTATGGAGGACGCCGTCTTCACGCGCACGTCCTTCCCCATTAACCCTCGTACCAAGGAACTCGAGATCCTGCTCGAGATCTCTGCATTCTTCTCTGAGACTGGTGCAATTGGTGCTAGTGACCTTCGCCAGGGGGCCCAGTACAAATCAAACGCCCTTGATATCCACGTTGTATGTCTGCGCATCTGGATCGTTGCATAAATTGTCGCTAAAGTTTCCTCGCAGTCCAAGAAGACGAGGATGCCGCCAAGGAAATCCCTGACTACGTCACGTTCACTGTGGGTACATCGCTCGTCTTGTGTGTAACCTCTATTGAAAGCATTCTAGATCTTCGTCGAGGACACCTCAGACGAGAAGCAAGTTAAAGGCAGCGGCAAATATGATGACTCGTAAGTCTTATCTTCATGGTTGCTTAGGCTAAATCTCTAATACTTCCACCAGCGTCGTCATCGTGCATCTGGTCAAAACCAACCCGAATGTCATCCCTCCTCCACCCCCTCCAGACACCCAAAAGGGCTACAACCCTGTTCTTGACCTGCCTCGCCCATCCACTCTGGAGAACTATCTCCGCGAATACGATGTCGTCTTCCTCATCGACGATTCTGGTTCGATGAAGGGGGATCGTTGGACCGAGGCCGGCAATGCGCTCAACAATCTCGCCAACTGGATCATCGACCACGGCTGGGACTCGGATGGCATCGACCTCCGCTTCCTTAACCATCAAAGTACCTTTAGCTTCAGGACGGAGCTTGTCAACGGTGTCCAGGTTTGTCCTTACGTTTTTGCTCCATGGGTCATCACTGAAGAATTGGCTTGGTATAGGATAAGGGCAAGGTTGGTACTGCCATCGCTGCCATTTCCCCCGACGGTGGCACTCCCACCGGCAAGAGGACTCGCGAGCTCCTTGATGCCCACCTCGCCAAGCTCAATGCTGCGCGAAACACCGATGCATACGGCAAGATCAAGCCTCTCGACCTCATCTGTATCACCGACGGTGAAGCCAGTAAGTTCTTATCATCCGCTTCTTTCTCTGCATTTTACCAAACCTTTTGATAGATGACGACCCCGCACACGAACTTGGCAAGATGATTGAGGAAGTCGTCGCGGCCCTGCGCGTTGCGCCTCCTCACCACCCCAACTCAATGGGTGTGCAGTTCGTCCAGATCGGTGGAGACGCCGCCGCTGCCGCCGCCTTGGACAAGTTGACCAAGCTCAACCACAAGGTAACGTATTTCACTTATGTGCTCTCGAAATATCAACTGATGGTACTTACAGGGTATGGTCGATACCGTCCCTTACGCCGGACCTGGCTCCATCAGCGGCGACAAGCTCGAGCGCATCTTGCTCGGTGGTCTTCACCCCAACGTTCGTGCCCAGAAGACCCCTTAAGCGCATTGTTTGCATCCATCTTCTTTTGCCAATCCAATCTACTTGCAACCAATGTAAATGTACATCTACATGTATTAGTGTTCCCAAATCAAATTTGTACTCTGGCTTTCAAGCTGATGCATCGCCCTGATCGAAATGCATGTGTACTCCCCTTGAATGCTCTCAATAGGCGATCGGCAGCCCCGCTGCACATAGATCCCGAGTCGCGCCTTGTCCTTGTGTTCCCATCCTATCAACCTACCCGCCATGTTCACCCAAAGTCTTACTTAGATCGAACGAAGACGATCAATCATGACCATCTCCGAAGCGCAGAGACGCAACACCTTTGGCACTAAGCGCCGAAAAGGCGTCATCGGCCAACCCTCTCCTCCCCACCCCGGGTGCCGATACCTCAATTAAGTGACTTCCGCTACGCACGTATTCCACATAATTAAAAGAAGCCTTCACACACAAATCGGCCGATGTAGAAGTTCAGAAGCACGTCGGTGGCCGGTTGTCTAGAACGCCAAAGAAGGATACATTCACAAGCACACGCCTCAGTTCTCTGACATTACCCAACTTCTATCCGGTTAACCTGGAAGGTTCGGCGTCAACATCCCCATCGTAAAATCGCATCCTCAATGTAAAGTCGTGACCAAAGTATTAGACAGGGGTGTAATGTACTTTGTATAATGTCCTGCTGTATCTAGGATGAAACCTTGCAGTATGTAAATGGCCAATGAAAGTGCAGGGTATGCTACGAACCGTGACACGCAATGTACCAATGATGAAAGTGCAAAAATGCGAATAGTAAAAGACCAACCGTCCATACCGAACCAAAATTAAGTTTTCTTCAACTCCTTGGGCAGCCTCATACTCCATACCAACGCAGCGACAGTGATGACTTCCAAAACAATGTACACCATCCTACCACCCAGCCATCCCCCAAGCCCACCACGGCCTGCAAGACCCAAGGAAAGCGCAAAGAGGGAGGAGGACGTCGTGGGTGCCAGAGCTCTCACTCCCGAGGCTGTTAGCTGCGCTAGACCGTTCGTTGTCCCCAGTGAGGACTTGTTCGGTGCTGACGCCGCAACATACAAAAACATGCACGCTAAAAACGATGCACCATATCAGTTTAAGCTCATAAAAGGGAGATAGACGGTAAAACGCACCGTAGGACATGTACGAAAACGAATAACATCCCAACTGTAACGCAATACCTGCCCAAACCCACGGCCCAACCCTACCCCCCTCAGCCCTCGCCAACGCATTAACAACCGGAAACAACGCGAACACAACTCCCATACCAGCCACACCAAGGACATACGTATTCCGATGTCCAAGCTTCCTCCTCACCCACGCAAAACAAAACACCTGGAAAAAGCCATTAAGGATTCCCCAGATACCAAGGATAGAACCGATCATGGAGGGCGTCATGCTCAGCCCCCCTAGGTCCATAGGCGTCGAGTAGACGAGTGGGAGGAGGACGAGGACACATTGGTCCAGGAATGCGAGGAAGCCAAAGTTGGAGATGGGGATGAGGACTTGGGGGATGAAGATCTCTCGGAAGGAGGGTTTTTTGGGTGCATCAGAGGAGGAGAGCAAGGCATCGTTCTCGGACGAATCGGTGAGCGAGTCGATAGAGCGCGGTCGGCCGTGTGATGATCGAAGTGTTGAAGAGGGTGAACCTGTAGCGCCGTAGTTCCGGCTCGTACATTCTTCTAGTAGAGGAGAGGCGGTGCCCTCTTTAGAAAGTTCCTCCAAACGACGTTTACGAAGGACGTTTGGCGCGGTCTATAAAATGAAATCACAATTTAGTGAGTGAAAAGCATAATTGAAGGGTATTTGTAAAAACTTGCCTCTTTCAACGCTATCGACGCCAACAAAAAGGCAAATAGTGGGACGAGAGCAGCCACCACGCAAGGCAAAAAGTATGGGTAATGGCTAAAGAAGCCATCCCGTCCAAACACCCCTGGCCACTTCTCAGCCGCGTGCGTAAACCCGCCTCCAATCGCAGGTCTATAATAACACCAACCCAATCGTTGTCAGTCAATACTCAATCTTTTTAATCTCTCAACGGCCGAAAGGAAAGACTCCTAACAAGTCCGCACTCACCCCAAGGTAGACCCAACAGACCAAGCAACAGGCAAAAACGCAAACGCCTGAGGGCGATTCGTCTCATCCGTAATCTCAGCCATGACGCTCTTGGTCACGCCCACATTGCCGTTGAACGCGCCTTGCAGGCACCGAGAGAGGATCAGGGTCCAGTATTGCTTGGACAACCCAAACCCAAACATCGAGACTGCGAGACCGGCCATCCCGCCTAGAAGGATGGGTTTTCGGCCTACAATGTCGGAAGCTCGACCCCAGTGCATGACTGTTAGGCATTCGGCTGCGTAGAATACCGATTCCTAAAGAGTAATAGGATATTGAGGATTGGCGGTAAACGCGTCATTCTTGGTGTAACGCACCACTAGACCGGCATAGTAGCCTGTTTTCGTCTCGTCACCGTGGGTGATGCCCATGGAACGGATGAGGTCGTTGACGAAAGGGTAGATGACGGTGCATGTCACCGGCTCTGCGACCTGAATAAAGATGGCGATAAACAGCTGAAGCTTTGGTAGAGGCGTCGGCTTGACGAGTTCCTCCTCTTCTTCATGGTCCGAGTCTCCTGCCAGAGTTGGCGAAGAGCTCGTGGCACCCGAAGGCTCTAGGGAATGGGATGGACGGAGGTGGTCGTTCATGTTAGTTGGGGGGGAAAGGAAGCAAACAAGAACGAAGAGCCAACAAATGGAGAACCGAGCTTTGTAGTGGCAAAATGGAGTTGTGGCCAGGCTATTCGGCTTTTCGTTCCATGACGGCGGTTCTGGCTTGAAAGCCAATATCAATGCATCAATGTCGACTGTCAAATGCGCGAAGCGGAGCAGCAGGCCCCGATCAGTTCGCGTGGGTGCTGTGTTCGGAGCAAGCGAAAAACTCTGCAAAAGGTAAACATAGCCCGGCTAAAGTGGCAAAGAGCCGACCTGCTGACAAAAAGAATCTCCGAATGTTTGACACTGACTGACACTGGACAGCAGTGTTCGCCTCCTCATCACATCGGTTGAGCAATGCGGCATCGGACATGTATTCGTTTGTGCTCGTAACGAATACCAAATGATAATGAGAATGCGAGAAAGAAAGAAAAGTGAATTAAGCAACGAGTTGAACAACACCGCCAGCTGCCTTGATCTTCTCCTCTGCTTTTTTTGAGACGAATCGAGCCTTGACAATGAAGGGGAGCTCGGGGAGCCTGTCACCTGGGTCAGAAGATAGTCCAAAGGTAACCACCGAGAAAGGCCCACTCACTTTCCATTGCCCAAGACCTTGCCATAACCGAATCGGAGGGTGTCGATCACAGGGACGACGTCTGAAGAAGCGGTCAAGCCCTTCTTCTCCTCTGCGGGAACCAAACTCCAGAGATTGTCGACGTTGATGATGGGTCGCCAGTATTGGTTGCGGGTCAAGTGGAAGTAGCGCATACCAACCTTTCCAAAGTAACCAGGATGGTACTTGTCAAAATTGGTTCTACGATACAATTAAAATCGGTGTAAATTGGAGGATAGATAAAACGCACCTGTGGTGGTGCTGACCACCAGCAAGACCACGACCTCCTGGATGCTTCCTGTGCTTTCCTACACGACCGTTACCGGCCGAGACGTGGCCACGATGCTTGCGGGTCTTGGAGAGATGGGTCGGCATGGTGTCTGTTAGATTCAGTCAGAAATCATCTCATCCAAGCGTCGTCCTCGTCCATCCAGCTGGATTTCGACCGTTTCTTCTCGCCAGATCCCATCCAACCGTCCATCGTGCGTCCATTCTCCGTCCCAGCAGCAATTTCCACCAAAGACTTACCGTGGAGGTGTGATACAGGCCAAACGAGGGGAACGAGTCGGTTCTGTGGACGATTTGACTGATGGGTATATTCAAACTCCGACGTCGTGTGTCACTCGCGTTTTTTGTTCAACGTTCCTTTGACCGCGACGTTGATAACTGGTGAGTGCATGCTTCAGCTTTCAAGCATTATGATGCTTTTATCTTTTTTATTTATTGTCGCTGAACATAAATGAAGTCAAAACGTGTTCTGAGCTGTCGTGTAATTGGCTTGGACATTCGCTGACTCTTTCCTTTCTCTAGGTGAGCATCTCCTCCACTCGACTTTCATGATTAAACACGTCAAACTCTTTTTTGCGTCCGAGTCTACTCGATGACGATCGTTTGATACACATGCATGGCTTTATGATCCCCTCGTCAGTATTCCTTGAACCAACTACTAACCTCTTGCTCCCCTAGTTAAACCTGCTGTAAATACTACCCAATATGAACGCACCTGCGCGATATGAACTATTTGTACTTGAAGATGGCGAGAAGGCGTGCGTCCAAGCCCTTGAGTCCATAAGCAACGAGCGTTGACCTCTTCCAAGTGTGGAGGTATTCGAAGACAGTAAGATCCCCAACGCTGCCACCATAAAGATCGTGAAGCAAGACCACACCCTAGGCAACATGCTCCGCGCGTACGTCTAGTCCAGCCCCTCCTCTTCCTCTGTTTCCCATGCTAACTACCCATCATCGATAGTCAACTCCTCGCGATGCCCCAGGTCACCTTTGCGGGCTACAAAGTCCCTCACCCCCTCCACCCCTACTTTCTCGTCAAAGTCCAAACAGACGGGTCCATCACACCCCAGGCAGCCGTTGAGCAGGCTTGCACCAAGCTCATTGCTACGATCAACACTGTTGCGCAAAAGTTTAAGCGTGAGTTTACGTTCAAGAATACGTCGTCGGGAGAGGCGGCACATGGGGACGATCCGTATGGTGGAACGGGTCCTTCGTGGTCCAGCACGCAGAACTATGCCGACTATGACATGTAGTTCCTCGTCGTCCTTTTTCTCTACGTACGTCGTTGTATTCGTATCCTGTATTCTAATACTATGATCTTGCTGTCTCGGCCCACTTCTTCCGGACGAGGATGCTACGAACCTGGGTCGCCAAGGCCGTTCATAAAATGTTCGACGAGTATGTCTTCTTTCAACGTCCAGGACGAGCGAATGTGATCAGACAATCAAAAGAGGCAAGTTGGGCTTACAGAAACAGACTACAGGTAAGTACTTTATCAGCCAACCATGCTCAACCGTTCTGGGACCTACATTCGAGATACCATTGAGCTTTTGTCAATGGCAACTTGCCGTCTATCGTGCCTGGAAATTACCCAACATCGCTCCTTCAGGCTGCAATCGCTCCGATGGAGGACGGAAATCGACTTTGCGAGCAAGCCAGGCGTCAATTACGCCTGCGAAAGGTCACTATATCTCCCTGTACTAAAAACCCCATTTTAGTCCTAGAAAACGGCAAAGTGGATAAGGACAGGGTCGATCGCAAACACTCTCTCAGCCCGTATTATGTCTCTCCACCTCACTAGCGATTGCTGAGGCTTTTTATGCAAGCTTTTTAGGACACTCGGAACGGGACGCCCTGCTACAAGCCAAAGAGAAGAGTCGCTTGACAGCACCAGCGGCAAGACAGCCATCCACATCCGAGTCTCCTGCGTCTCTGCTGCCCCTGTAGCTGGTGCTCTCGTCTGCCTCATCATTCAACTCTCCATCTACTGAACGCGTTCAACGTATAAGCAGAGAACAATGAATGCCCAGGTCGTAGGAATATCTCCCGAAATTGACTCATAGAAGACCCAGGAGGCATGCAAGCTCCCAGAGTCATCTTCGATAATGCCACAAGACATTCAAGAACTGGCATCGATGGGATCTGGAAATAACGCCGTCATGCAGTCGAAGGCAGTGCCACACTGGCCATCGCGGTTTTACAACGTGGTGCTCCTGTTGGCCACATACCATGACTTCTATGGGGGTTGGATCTCGAACGCTACTTTCCGAGGCGAGCTTCCAGGGGCACTTGGACTCTGTGACTGGCCTCCTCCAAGCCGGGGCTGATCACCTCGAAGTGGATGCTTCAGGGAGGTCAGCGTTGCACTGGGCGATTGCCCAGCACCGTTCCGAGGTCGTCAAGCAGCTTCTTGAACACCATCGGCGCGTAGGCCCAGCCGTGCCCCGGGTTCTCCACACCCTCACCTACCCTGAGATCAAGCAGCTTGCATCGAAAGCTCGACCGGGTCTTACCCCAGTCGAGCTGGCAGCCCAGGTCAACGACACCTCTATCTTCAAGCTACTCCTGGAGGACCTTGAGCCATTTGCTGACGCTACAACGGGATTTAATGGTATATGGGCTCCGAACCCCACAACCCCTGTGTCTCACCTGGAAGATTATGATGGGTCTGGCTATCTCGCAAAGTACTACAAGCTCTCCAACAGCACCTTCCCACGAGGCTCGGGTCAGGAAAAGGGGATCGGGTGGATGGAGAAGCGAATGGGGTTCCTCCTCCATCTTGCCATAAAGGACGACAAGTTTGCGGTCGCTGACATGCTATTGCGACTAGGAGCCAACATTCAAACGTCCTACGACACAGCCGGCGGCCTTGAGCCATTGCACGTTGCAGTATGGTATCGTCAATGTCCCGTCTACACCCAATTGCTTCTCGACCACGGCGCCGATCCAACTGCGGCCATCCCTCATGGGTATCACACCCCGCTGTCCCTGGCCGTCAACGTACGCAGCGATGAGTTGATCGCCGTCCTCCTCGAGGGCGGCGCATACGCGAACGCCAACCAACAAATCCGCGATGACATCCTGTTCACCATCTGCTCTATGCCCGACTTGAAGGATGATCCAGATGTCGATCCTACCTTTCCCCTACGCACCCTTCGCACCTTCCTGTCAGCATGGGCAAACGTGAATACCACTTCATTCGGTCGATCTTTGCCCTACATTGTAGCAAAAGAATGGAACGCCCCTGTCTTCAGCGAGCTGATTGCGTGGGGTGCCGACGCTACTTGGGGGGATGATGAGTGCGGAAGTGTGATAGAACACCTAAGCATTGGCAATCACTGGGACCCGGAGGTGTATCACAAGGCTCTAGATAGCTTGACCTCGGCATTTGGCTCGCGCGCTGAGCTTCGATCAGCTCTCCTATCCCGTCCCAGAATACGCTGCGACATCCTCCTTGATTTGGGCATGGATTTGGACGAGCCCATCGAAGCTGGATTTCTCCGAAAAGAGGTGGATTCCCAGGCAATCTACCTCGAGGTTCGGCATCTGGAGGTCATCATGGAATCTTCGCATTCTGTGAGCGGCTGGTCCACCAGGTGCACCTTTATCCAAGCTCTGACTGAAGGGTTACTGTTTCGCCAGAAGGACGACGCACCCGTTGAATCTTTTATGTCCATTCTCCGCATGCTCGACCATGCCGATGCTATTCGTCCTGACCAAGCAACCATTGCGTTGTTCCAAATCATCAAGGAGTACATGGGAGACAAGGTAGAGGCTTTGGTGGAAGCCTTGTTGGATGCCGGTGCCGACATCCATCATCCAAACAGTCCTGTTCGCAATGTCGGATGGAAACCATACTCTGAGGGTGCTTTTGACATCCTTTCGTTGTCCGCCATCTACGGCCGGGAGGGCGTCGTCTCGTATCTTCTTAGGAGACACGAATCACAGCCCGGAATGTTCGCCGCATCAGCCCACTCTCAACATGGTATTCGCCTGACGACAAAGAAAGCGCTGAAGCGATTGGGAGGGCTTGCCGATCCTCCCCGGGATTGGTTTTGTCGAGAAACATTCCAGGCGATGCGGGTACTACACAATAGCGATGCCGACGCTGTGCTCGCGTGCCTTAATAATGTCACCTCTGTTCTTCGACAAGCGCCTCTTCACAGCACAGAGAATCCCCTCACCATTGCCATCCAAAGGGGGGATGCGGAAGCCGTTCGGAAACTACTCTTGCTGGGTGTTGATGTTCACACAAAGGACAAAAGCCTCTGTAGGCTGAATCCACTCCACAAGGCCATCGACAAGGGGCACGAACCGATTGTCCGCCTCTTGCTCCAAGCCAATGCATCTGTCAAGACCCGTATGCAGGCGATGCCCCTTTTGCATGGTGCGGTCGGGGACCAGTTCAACTACTCGAACGCGACGGCCTTGCACCTTGCGGTTTGGAAGGGGGATCCTTCCATTGTTCAAGCCCTCCTGGAACATGGTGCAAATATTCATGCAAGAACAGGCTCAGATAAGGCCGAGGCACCCTGTAATGAGGGACAAAGAGTGACACCGCTGGAGATCGCACTTTGCTTGGACCTATCTGGGCCTAGACGCTTGCATCCTGACAGACTTGTGATTGCCTCGACGTTGTTGGAAAGAGGGGCCATCTTCACCGCGTTTATCGCAAGGCAATGGAAAAGGCTAAAGTTGAATGAGGTCTTGGAAATGTTTTCAGGACACGAAATTTTGTGGGACACATTCGTTGCGGGGGGTTGGGATGCGGTGGATTATGAGATGCAACAAGGTAATCAGTAGCATTGTAGTGCCTGTGCATGTGCAGGCCGTATTTACAGAGAACGATACTAATATGCGCCTCTTCGTCCTTCGCTTTTCTTAGGGACTGCTGCTCAATGCGGGCGTCCGTCACCTGAAGCACCCAAATGGCAGGCGCAAAGTGAGCCTACTCGGATGACGGATGAGTGGCCAATCTAATCTAATACATTAAGACAAACCTTGGGCTTGGCGTTTGATTATTTACATAAGCAAACTCGAATGATGGAAAAGTCCGAGAGTGACGGAGAAGTGGCAACGACGGGCCGTGCGTCGACAAGCTAACCTCGCTTGGTTGCTGCCAATGTCCCCTTCGCCTGTCTTTACTTTTCTTATGCCTTACTTGCGGTTATACAGCGTGCGAGTAGTAGTTTATTGCTTGAACCTGGGAGTCCCATGGGATAATTGAGGGTTGATCACTTTCAGTTGCAGGATTGACATTTTGAACCCCGCCGAAGCGCCCATCGCTTGCCCATCGCCGCCCTTTTCAATTTATATAGAATTAGAGTGGAGCCTCCGAAAGGACAACAATGAGATGTATGCCATCTGCCCCCTGTTGACCTCTCCGATGTGGATTTGAAAACAACGCTTATGAATAAAATAGCGGAGGTTTGCAAGCCTATTTATTAATTGCACATGGCATTCTATTTACCAGAATGCATGTGTTGGTGTCGTGCTGCGTGTGCAACTCCCCGGAAAGCCACTGATGCAAATTCAGCACCAAAAGGGGTCAAATGAGTGATGTACAGTAACTGTAGGATATGGTTATGTACATGGCGGAGGTCGCGTCCGGGCCCCGGCTCACCCCTATTGAGCGCCAATGGATCAACGCGACGGCACATTCCAGATAGTAGCAAGGGTTCGAGTAAGGTAGATTTAAGAAGGTATATTTGATAACAAGACTGTTGAAAGAAGCTGTTGAAGGAGATGACAGAACCCCGAGAGACTGATTAGTACTTTCGGGTTCTTCAAGAACAGTCCCATGTTGAAAACAAAAGGAGTTGAGAATTAGTAGTTGTGTTGAGACCATTTATTTTATTTTTGTGTCTTTCTCTGTCACAATAATGTCTATGTTCCAACCAGGCGATGTCTGCACTGGCGCGTAACCAGTAGTAGCCCAGGCTGAATATCTGCGTTCAAATGTACTTCATCGCGATCAGGTGGGACCTTGGGTGCTTCCGCAGGCTCAAGCTCTCAATTCAGTAGAGTCCAGATATTCATATTCACGGGTAATCTGAGTGGAGGCGCGAAGCGCCGACCATAACACATGTACCCCGTGCCTAAAGGCACGGGGCAAGCGAAAGCTTGTACGAAGGTATACGAGAAAATGCACAGAGAAGTTTTAAAGCTCTTCAACTGGCTCCTAGCCCACTCTTTTGCAGTATAAATACTCAACACAGCTCATAGGAGTGGCAGCTCAAGTTGGCTATCCTTGGTTCCATCAAGGGCATCAATTACTTATCAATTGAGACGCAAATCGTCCGTCGCGTAACCGTTCTGTCAACCACCCTTGACCATAAACCGGCGACCGTCGCTCTTTGAGCGAGCTTAAGGGGGCAGGATCCTCCTGGTCCTCATTCCACGACTAGTCCCCAGTCCAACTCCACCGTTTCTCAACAGCCCTGGCCTACTTTTGAAAGATCCTTTGGTAAAACTCATCCACACCGTGCCGTCTATCATGCCTGGAACTTTTCGAACACTCCAGAAATCTGTGAAATGGAGAACGCAGATCAACTTTACGAGCACCTTCACCTTCAAGTTTAGTTCGAGACGTCAATTGCACTTGCGAAAGTAACCACATCTCCTTATACTGAAAATACCTTCAATTCCAGAACACGGTCAAGTGGATACGGACATTGGAATCGCCGGCGCTGAAGGCCCCTATTTTCTCACAAAGCGATGGTGGCGCCTGTTACGCGTTTGCTACTTATGCCTGAGCACCCACCAAGGATGCTACCAGGTCGATCACAAACGCCCTTTCAGCCTGTATGTCTCTCCACCTCGCCAGCGACGCTGAGGCGTTCCATGCAGACTCTCTCGGACATCCAGAACGAGAGGTTCTGTTGCAAGCCAAAGAGGAGAGTCCCCTAGGCGCTCTTGACAGTGGCAAAAGCAAGAGAGCCATCCCCGTGCGCGTCTCTCACGTCGCTGCTGCCCTTGTTGGCGGTGCTCTCATCTGCCTCCTCCTTCAAATGTCCATCTACGGACCGGGTTACTTCATGCCTCAGTCCCAACCCTCTACCATCTTCTGTGCTGTATCAAATGGTGAACCGGCTCAAGCCAGCGCCTTTGCATCTTCTTGGGCCGGGAGCTTCAGCAGCGACATATTCCCACCTCCATCCCCAACGAACGTCGTCCCCTCCCTGTTCCCCACCAGCGTCGGCTACCAAGGTACCACCGCTACAGGTGTCGAACCTGGGATGATCGCCACGGCTCCTGCGTATCCATATCAACCTCCACAATGCGTCAACCAACTCATTGCCCCTGCTCACCTTGCCTCTACCTCCACCTCCACCTCCACCACTACGCCGTCGCCGTCGCCGCCATTGGATCCTTCCTCAGTGCTAGGGTTCGAAAGCGTGAAAGCCAAAGACCAGGACGATGGCCAGAAGGATTTTAAGCTGTTCGCGCATTGGGGTAACTTGAGTCCGTGGTCGAGTATTCCAAAGGGCAAGTTTGGTGTAGATGCGACGCCTGACCCACCTCCGACGTGCACCGTCAAGTCGTTGCATTTCTTGCATAGGCATGGGGCGAGGTATCCCACGACCCCGAAAACGTCGACAAGTAGTGAGTTCTCCAACCGTTTCCCCAGCACCGTTTCGCAGATATACTGATTAATGTGTTTTACGCGATAGCCGGTACCGCTACCCCTACGCCTACGGGACCTGCTGCTTTTGCGAACAAGCTCAACGCGAACCATAAGGCTTGGAAAGCGACTGGTGATTTGGAGTTTTTGAATGACTGGACGTACAAGTTAGGCGAAGAAATCTTGACGCCATTTGGAAGGAAGCAGCTATGTCAGTGTTATCCAGTTACCTTTTTCCGCATTCTGACAATCTGCCATTGCAACAGTTGACCTGGGTTTCTCCCTTCGAATGAAGTATGGCTATCTCCTCAATGTATGGTCCACGTTCCTCCTTGGGCTGGGAGGCGTTAATGTCTGACGTGCTCCATGACAGGACTTTACTCAAGCACAGAGATTACCAGTCTTCCGAACTACGTCCCAGTGCGTCAAACCCGAATGCCTTTTTCGCGAAGCATGTCTCCTAACATCACGGTAGAGATCGTATGGTCAAATCAGCACAGAATTTTGCTGTTGGGTTCTTTGGCTACCCTATCGATGGGCAATACCAACAGAGTATCATGATCCAAGCACCCACCGATAAAGATAAACACCAATCATTCCCAAATACCCTTTCTCCCTCTGATACGTGAGTTCAGTTAGCCAGTTACACCCTTGATCCGTCGAGTGATTAGAGAACAGCTGCCCGAACGCAAAAGTCGATGGCAAAGCGAAGCGAGGCGAGTGGTACACGGCGCAGTGGGCCAATATTTACCTTAAAGACCGCTTGGCGAAGCTCTCAAAAGACCTGGAAGGTCTCACCCCGAGTTTGACAATCGAGGATGTACAAGCGATGCAAGAAATGTGTATCTACGAGGCAAGTCTTTCACCCTTCAGCGTAGGGATCAGGCTGATCAAACAAAACAGACCGTCGCACTTGGATATTCCAAGTTTTGTGAACTCTTCACACAGGAGGAATGGGAAGGCTTCGATTACGGGTATGACCTCAAGTACTGGTATGATGATGGGTTTGGATCACCACTCAGCCGTGTGCTGGGTCTCGGCTGGGTCCAAGAACTCGTTTCTCGTCTGAAGAATGAGCGCATTACTGTCTTCAACTCCTCGACGAATCCGGATTTCGTCAGTAACCCCGTCACCTTTCCTCTTGGAAATTCGTTGTATGTTGATGCGACGCATGATACGGTCATCCTCAATGGTGGGTCCCTCTGCAGTTTGCCGTCGTGAATGAATTGGTGGGTTAATTATTCTGCTGTGGGTTTTAGTGATCACCGCGCTGGGGTTGAGCAACTTTGCTGCGTCGGGTCCTCTGCCCTACAACCAGATCCCTCCCAACCGCTCGTTCAGGACCGCTGAGCTGGTACCATTTGCTACCAACATGCAATTCCAGGGTACGTCGAAGCCTCCTACCTCACTCTGAGTTCTTTCTGACGCTCCAACTAACCTCTTCCGCAGTTCTCTCATGTGACTCCCTTCCAGACGCACACCAAATCCGCATCATCATCAACGACGGCGTCGTCCCCCTTACCGGTATCCAAGGTTGTCCTGACCAAAAGAAGGCATGTGTCCGCTGGATACGTTTGTAGCGGCGCAGTGGGATATGTACTCAAAGACGAATTGGACATGGGGATGCGATGGGGATTGGACCTTGCCGGAGGGTTGGCAAACTACGACTGGGTATCCACCTGCAAATCCGAGTCAATCCCTGTGGTGAGCAACGAGCGGCGAGATGAGGGGAAAGGGAAAGAGTGAGAGTGTTAACTCGGGAGCTGCGGACATCACTCTCTGCATTCTGCGTTCTCAGAGTCTTTATTATTGTCATGATAGTGTAGTAACCTTAGTTGATTCATCTCTTTATTTGAATGTTTCATCGGTTTATGCAGTTGAGAAGCCCCGCCGCATTCTTCGGTCTGGCGTTGCCTCCCAAGACGACCCGGAAGGAACGGGATGCCCCTATTAGGCAGTCGGACCGACTGATGCGGAAGAAAGAGGAGATGCTGGCTGGCAGCAAAAGGTTTTGTCTCCTGAAACATGAGTTGCGAAAGCGGCTGACCATTTACTTTTGAACCAGACGACCTCGAGCGAGCGAGGCGCTTCTTGCTCTTTGCCCCTTACCTGCCCGCTGGCCGTGCTCTCCTCCCAAACCGCCCCCTGTGCCTTTGCTTGAACGACGTCGACTCGAGGTCATGCAGAACGCTAGCGATAGCCCACCTCGGGCACCTCCAATCCAGTACACCGCACCTCTAGGCACACGCTGGGCAAAGGAAAAGGCAGCAGCTGGCGGCTCAGCGGCTTTCGACCTCGCTACAGACCCAAAGTCGATAGGACCCTGGATTCTGGGCGAATGTATCGGTAAAGGCGCCTCTGGCCGTGTCAAGATCGCTCGCCACCAACGTACCCGCCAACTGGCGGCTGTCAAAATCCTACCTATTGCGCCCTTGGTCAACTCTCGAGCTTCTCTGGCGACGCAGCAAGCTAAATCGGAGAAACAGCGTCTGGGTATTGATCGAGAGATTACAATGATGAAGCTCATGAACCATCCGAATATCATGAGAATTTATGATGTCTACGAAGGCGACAAGGAGCTCTTCCTGGTTCTTGAATACGTCGAGGGCGGAGAACTATTTGATTTTCTGGTCAACAAGGGACGCCTGCCGCCGTACGAAGCTTTGGTCTACTTTCGTCAGATCATCTATGGTCTGAACTATGCTCATACGTTCTCGATTATCCATCGTGACTTGAAGCCGGAAAATATCTTGATTGCGTCACTTAACCCTCCTGTCGTCAAGATAGCGGATTGGGGCATGGCCGCGTTTGCTCCACCGTCGCTTCAGTTGGAAACGAGCTGTGGGTCACCTCATTACGCTAGCCCCGAGATTGTGAACGGCGAAAAGTATCATGGGACAGCGACGGACATCTGGAGCTGCGGCGTTATCCTCTATGCGCTACTTACTGGAAGGCTTCCTTTCGACGATAAGAACGTCAGGACGCTTCTCTCAAAGGTCAAGAGTGGCAAGTACGATACTCCCTCGTGGATCGACCCTATGGCGAAAGACCTTTTGGCGAAGATGTTGGTTGTGGACGTGACGAAGCGCATTACGGTGAGCAATGCCGCCCACATGCTACCCCCTACCTGACCCACTATGCCCCCTAGATCCCTGAGATACTCAATCACCCCTGGTTTGTCAAAGGGTCGGCAACAGGCGGGATCCCTCCACCGGACTTCATATGGCCCGCCACACCTCCTTTACCTCCGTCGCCCAGTATCCTAGCTCGCCCGATTGCCTCTCCAAATCATATCGATCCCGAGCTTCTTGGCTCCTTGCGTATCATATGGGGGCGTCATGCCGACTCGCAGGGCATCGCTATCCAACAGGATCTTTGTTCGCCACAGGGTAGCGGGCACCATGCGAAGGCTTTTTACTTCCTCTTGGATAAGTATCGCGAGGAGAGCTTGAGGAATCGTTCAAATGACGTCCTCGATGCCGGACTTCAGAGCCCGCGTGCTGATTTGGCGTGCACTGACCATCTTCTCCTTGGGTGGGACATCGAGCAGGATAAGAGATTGGATGCCCCGTTGACACTTGTCGTGCCTCAAGGCGTGGAGAGGCAGTCAGGGCTACGCGGAGCCTCTGAGAAAGAGGATGAACCATCCATGGAGAAGGATGCATCTTTTGCCAGGCAGTCGACCGACACAGAACGAACCGGTCGCAAGCGCTCGACGCACTCCTATTCTTCGTCCTCTGGCACCACCGTCACCCGCAGCGCCGCGGCCTCGATGAGCACAATATCCTACGCACATCAGCAACACCGGCGTCCTTCCCTGAGCAGACGAGGGGTTTCGCAGAACTCGACTGCTGCCCTCTCGCACCTTGAGACGCGACGTGCCACTGAGCCAGCGGCGTCTTCCTCAACGATGGGCCCTCCTCTCTTCTCTCCTCATCACCCATGCCCTGACCGCCCCGCGGTCCTTTCCCCCCCGCCTGTCTACTCGGCTCGTATCGCCTCTTCAGCAGCCATGGACGTCGACACCGTAACGCCGACCCTCCCTTCTCCACGAGAGCGCTTCGTCGGAACCATGGTCCTCGCCGAAGCGGAGTCCGAGACGGCTTCGGACGTTATGCCTGATTCGGGCCATCATTACGATCAGCAGCACCATCACCCACATCATCATCATCAACATCGACCTCCTACCCGCTCTCGGTTGGAAGCCGAGAAGGAGAATACGGGTGCTACCACGACGGTAGAAGATGGATGGACGCATGTAAAAGTTGTGAATGGAGAGGCTACGGGAAGAGTGTTCGGGAACGCCCTTCAGAATCAGTATAGTAACATGCCCACGAGATCAAGGAAAGAGAAAGAACGAAAGGCCAGACGTGAGTTACTTCTTTGCATTCGCGAGTTCTTGACACGGCCTGACCTTACGCGATAAATAGCGCCGCCTCTCGAGCTGGCAACTGCGCCCCAACGTCGAAATTTCACTGGTTCCTCTGTGCAGTATGGCAACGCCGCTGCATCGCCCTTCCCTCCCGGGTTGAGCCACGGTAGCAGCATTGCCGGGACAAGCAGCGCCACTCGTTCCAACTTTATTCAATCTCCCGTCGTTGGTGAATTCAAAGGCTGGTTCTCCAATCTGTTCAATTGGAAGAACGCTGCTTCGCCTCCCTCTACCGTATTCTACTCCACCCAGGATCTGCCCAGAACCCGCGAAATCACCCTTCGTTTCTTCCAGTCTTTGACGTTTGGGATCAGCCGAGTGATCATGGACGTTAACTCGGACGGAAGGGAGGGCAGCGAGATCTATCACTGTCGGTTGGATCAGGCTGCCGTGGATAGGGTAGGGGACAAAGAGGTGGGAACGTTGAAGCCTGTGCGACTGAGGGTGGAGTTCGGCTTGGCTGTCCCACCGAGCCCTACGCTGCTGGTGGGAGCAAGTCCCGCCGCGACTTATGGTGAAAACGCCTACTCGTACGTCGCGCAACAGCAGACTGGAGGCACCACTGCTTTGGGGTATCCGATAAGTTACCGCGCAAGGACCAGCCTAGCACTTGGAAGGACGACTTCGAATACTGGCTCGGTTATGCACACGCCTACTCACCCCGCCACCCCCGCCGCTGTCGCCACACTGGGAAATTCCGGCGGGATGTGCGTGCGTGGTGGTGATGACGTTTGAGAAGGGTAGTACGTCGACGTTTAGGACCGTGAGGCAGAGGCTGAGGGACGTGCTCGCTGATGGTGTGGTGGTTAACACCAATGCGGGAACAGCGGCAGGTGGGGGGTTTGGGATGGCGATACTTTCGCCTTTGCCTACGCCCAATATCCCGGGTTCTGCATTTAGCGACGGACATGGACGGCGAGGCGCTTGAAGGTAAGATTGAAGACTCGGACATCGTATACGTTTTACCACCAGATTAGAGACTTGAACTAAGAACCAAAATGTACATTTGTACCATAGACATGTTCAGTGCCGTTCCGAAGATTGAACGACGTGTGTTTGAGACACTTCAAGCACCAACGGTCTGTATATGGGCCTACTCTACGGTAGAATCTCGGGCTGGGGAATACGAGAAGCCCTGACACATACTTTTCCGATGCGCATATTAATTTCACGGGTTCACCCAATGCCCTTTTACCCGTAAGGCGGGTTCAAAGTACTGAGAAGGGTAGTCAAATGGGGTACCCTCTCAGGGGATATGCCGAAGTGTGGGCAAAACCAAGAGGTTTTTTGGCTTCACAATATGTCCCATCGTGGCGTCAATGTGGCGATAGACCCGGGCCCTGTGACCTTGCTTTGCGATACTGAATGAAAACATAGGCATCCTTTTGAGCGGCGACGCTAACCATAGCGGCCAGCCTAAGTGGCCTCGTGCCACTTCAAAACTTCTACCCAGCACTGGCTCCTATCAGTAACGCATCTCAGGCGCCCCCGAGGCTAATGACGACTTCTGACTAGGTATACGTGGCCCTATATCAACGAGAGACCTCATTTGTCCATTTATAGTCTTCTAAGCGTTTCCTCATGACGATACGGTATCAGGTGAGCACGCCGCATCGGGTAGAACCTCATAGAACGAAATTATGCTTTCAGACCTGATTCTGATTCGCGGTTGAGCGCCTGAGACCAGGGCTGCGAATACAGAAATAGAAGGGGGCGGCGATGGGTCAGAGTAGGCTGTTCTGGGTCGCAGAATTCGGTCAGAAGAGGATTGCTACACAATTTCTATCAGTCAATGCATAGTGATGCGGGGGACTGTATGTGGCCTTTCAGCATTAGTGTTGGTGAAACGGAAACGCCCGCAGCTCGCTCGAGCCGGAAGAGTCCGGTAAGGGTCCATCAGAAAAAAAGAAGCATTGGTGGGAGCATGGGAATGGCAGCCCAGGGAAACGGGGGGAGATCGCAATCCGACGGAAACGACGTTTTTAGACAATAATACCCTGAAAGAGATGGAAGGGGAAGAGGGATTGACGCCGAAGGAAAGGGCGAGGCCATGAAGTGCGGACGTAGTGTGCATGGCTCGTGCGCATCAGTACAAAGAGTGTGAATTTCATGCAAGTACAAGGATGAGTCACGGGCCACGCGGGATGCCTGGAAAGAGGAGAAAGAGGCTAAAACGACGGTGCGTACAAAGGTGTATGATGAAATAAACGACGCCACTCGACGAGATCGATCAGCGAGCCGGGGTGGTGGATCTCTTTGATTTACAGACCGCCGCGCGAAACACGCACAACAGGGTTCATTCAAGCGTGGCGTAGCTGAGTGGGAGTCATCGGGCTAGGTAATACGTCTGAAATACACGGTGGCAGTCCCAACGTGTGCTGGCCGCGAGCTGTATTTGGGGTTCGTGTGTGCCCTGCTAAAGGCTTCGGTGGAGACCCTGAGTTCACCTCGTGTTGAAAACGAGGACGATACGAAATCTCGAAGTCAAATAAGAGACTCAAGTGTTTTGCCGCAGAATCGAGGATGCTCGAGGTAGATGCCATCTCATCTAACATGCCCTTGAGGCCGCGGATGAAATTATTTTGTTGGAGGGGAACTTGGACGCAGTGGACGGTTCCGGTGAAGTCGCCCCCGGTTCGGTATGGCGAGTTACAGCACCAAGTATGATCCAATACTATAGCTACCTGTAGTACATAAATCTAGGAATGCATGCAAAAATCAGTCTATCATGGGTTGAAATGTATCAATACATTCATCTGACTTTCGTCTAGACCCAAGAACTAAACATTTTTAAGTTAATGATGTCAGGCAGTAACGCATCGATTATCGAGCTTTCGAATGCTCATGAGTATGTAGAATACCGGGGCTGCGTTTTTGCCTTGAGTGAAGTTGGCCGTGGTCATCTTCCGAGACCATCGCCGCACGACTTTGCGCTTGCCTTAATGCGGTCGGCCAAGTGTTCGTTTTCTCACTTTCACGGTGAATGTAGCGCTATGAGACACGTTACTAGAATATTCGAGCCTTAAGATAATTACAGGCGCTACAATAGGGCTGCTATGGCACCAACAAGAGTCTCTGGTCGTCCTGGTTTTATTCGGGCATTGCCACATCATTTGGCGCCGAGTCGATGCCGCACTGGATTGAGACCGACGCCGCTGAAAGTACTTTCTGGGTCGTTAGCTAGGAACACGGCCACTCATACCCTTGAAGCATATCCTCAATTTCCTCACCCAATTTGAATAACGATACAGGTCAGGAGGGGCAGAGGGATTGGCGCTAACAATATTTCCACACTTTCACCGCAAATGAACGCTTGGGGGATTCAAGGACCCATATTGGGCGTCTTAAGCCAGCAATTGGTCTCAAAAACCCACATCCTAGCCTCCAACTGCTTATTCTAAAGGCTGAGGGATAAGAGCGAATACCGCAATGCGGCAAGCCCAAGAGATAACGACATCATCGGGATCAAACAGAGGCTTCTGTGCACTGGTGAAGGCCTGCCTTCTAATCCTTCTGAGGACTGCCATCATGATTTAATTTTTAGTATAGCCAATCGAGTTGCACTTCTCTCTGACAGGGAGGTGTGGTGCCTACGAATTGAAAGGTCATGCAGCGGGACTAAATATGCTGCCACCCCATTTATGGGCGAGATACGGCAGACTCATCGATTCTTATCGAGATTAACGGCTTCGCTTTCCCATCGCCCAAGTTTGAATACAGATTGTGCGTTGTGCAGCTCCAGGCGCTTACTGTGTGGCAACAGCGCCATGGAGTGGATATGCTCCGAACCTTCCCCCCTTGGTCCTGGGCGGTTATTTCGCAGGCCCCCCGAAATGTAGTCTGCCAGCAAACAAATAACGAAGCAGATTCTGGGCGCTATCTAGTAATGACTGGCTGTTTGTCACACCCCAGAAATGTATGGGATGGGAGATCCAGAGAATGGTACCCTGTGTCGGGTATTGATGCCGGGCTGCCTGGAAGCTTCTTGGGGCTTCCTAGGCTATTTGGCAGGAGGCTAAAATGGTGAGGTCGGCCGAACCCGTTTGAACCTTAGATAAGGTAGGGGCTCTATGGGGGCCAATAGGTGGGCAACATGGACGGTAGATAATTGCGAGAGGATGAGGAGGAGAAGTGATGAAAACGTAATCTGCACACAGAAAGGGCGGAAAATGAAAGGGAGAAACAATTACAGTAGAAGACAGGCCTGGAAGGGGATAGATTCCTGATTTGCGATGGTATCAAGGAATCGATGGGTTCACAGGGAAAATTAGGGCAAGTTCCTAATGTATGCACGTGTTGCTTGTTTGTTGCGCTCTGTTGCATCGTTGATCCAATTCCGTAACGGGCAAACAGGCTTGTCCCAAAACCACGACCTCGCTCCACTGCGGGCATTCCTCCCACAACCCTTCTTCCCAGCCATGGTTATATCCTGTCCCAATACCAGACATACTATGCCACCCCGAAAACGATTTCGGAGGACAGCGACTGCGGTCATGGCTGGGGATTTTGATGTCCCACCACCACGGGACGTGCTTACGAGCCTCTTGAATGGGGTACAACGGTACGACGCTGTGGAGGAAAATACGGATGAGAAGAAGGCAAAGAAGCTGAGGAAGGAGGAGAAGCGGAAGGAGAAGGAGAGGAAGAAGGCTTTGGCGGCTGTGGTTGCAGGGGCTGGGGCAGGGTCGAGCAGCAGCAGCAGCATCAAACCAACTCCCAGCCGGTCGTCGACGCATCCGCCGCTATCTATTTCGGTCCCACCTATTGTCAATGCAAAAGCTGCCAATTTCTGGAAGTCAAAAGTCCCGGCCGTGCCAAAGTCGCGTCCAGAGATTATGATTGCCTCGATTCAGCGGTCCGTATCCGTGACACCACCACCCATGTCTCCGCAGGCCACCACTCCGGAGGCAACACCAGGTCCTTCGATTTCATCGTCTGTATCACACGAATCGTTCAAGCGACCTTATACACCCGACGATTCCGAGGACCTGGACTTCCGTCATATATCCGGGCCTGGTGGCCCTTCCGAGCACTCAAAGAGAGAAAGGAAGAAGCGACCGGCAGCCAAGAAAGGTTGGAAGGGATGGGTAGAGGGGTCTCCACCTCCTTCAGAGAAGCTTATCAACCTCGATGCCGTCCCAGTTTTGCAAGAACGACGCACTCGAAGCGGCAAGAACTTTGATGGTATTGGGTTGGGCAAGGATGGCTGGGTATAACTTGTACGCGTCATATCATTTTATTCCACCGTCCGATTGACCTCATACTTTGGAAAACAGTGCAGCACCCCTCTTCCTACCTACTCGCCGGTGTGTTTTGGGATTATACCTTGGCCGTCGCCGCTCGCGACGTTGACGCAGGGCTCGGACATCGTCGCCGTCCCCTCAAGGCACGGCCGATAGTTCGCGTACATCTGCTAAAGATATAAAGGACCTTCAATGTTTACCCCATGACTCGGCTGCTGCTCTGAATGCTCTTTTCTATCTTTCCTTGAGGTCTCTGTAGCCCCTTGATTTATTTTGGTTCTTCCGACTCGTACTATATAAATGCGTGTTGTATCGACTCGTTGCCTCTATACCTATAGTAACCCTACATCACACAACCATACATACACCTCAATACCCGTCCGATAGAGCCTTGGAGAGTGGCTTGGTGCGTTGGAGGCGAATTTTGACATGAACATTCCGGAATGCCCTTGTACAGCTTTAGAAGGATGCTATGTGTCAATACAGTCAAATAGCCGCTTTCCGCTCACACGCCAATTGCCTCCGCTTCCTTGTTTTTCGGATTCGCTCAGGAGCCAGACTGAGTGAACCTTCGAGAATTTACTTTCTTCACTTCTGACGGGTCCTTCCCCATTACATTTTAGAGCCTCACAACCAGGCTGTGCGGGAGTCCTTGGCAGCCTGATGTCGAAGAGATTTAGGTTTGACAGCGTAACTGCCGATCAGCGCCAATGCCAGTAGCCCACATCGAAATGATTGTGATGCGCTTGAATGAGACCCCGAAATCGACAACACTCTCAGTTTCCATCGCATCTACTGTACTGGATGGCACATCCATTGACGGCTCGTTGAGGGCGATGGAATACACATCCAACTGTCGACGCGATATATCAGCCCAAGTCACGGCTCACTGTCGGATGTCTTTCTTTGTAAGCCTCGGGCTCGCTGAGAAAGACGGTGCAACGTGCATTTCGTCAATGCAGGGATATTTCATCCCCGGGTATTGTCCAGAAGGTAGGCCAAAGTCGGGTAAAAAAAAAAAAACTGACATGAAGGTATAAATCTACACCCGGAAGGTACACATCAACAGGAATGGACAACCCTAGCGTATATGACAAGCAACATTTCTCTGTTCGCAGGGCGAGAACAAAAGTTTGTTATTATGGAGATTTGCCTGGTTACCTCCCAAATACGAGTCCTGATTAATCTTTCGACTACATATCCGCCACTGACTCGACCCTAGTGATCATAGACGTGGATAGAGATCGTTCCGTTTGGCTCGCGACATCTCAGCGGTTTCCTCAGCGGGCTGTGACCGGAGACCTGCGGTATTACTGATTAGGACTCTGCACTTTGTACCATGATATTAAGGCGCCCACGGATTGGCATTTACCTCACGCAGAATATTTCTAGAAGCCCTACCTGCTTCGGGCAGCTCCCCTTGTGTCTGGAACCGATGCTCGCTGGTAGTACCTGGCAACCCAAAGTGAAATACGCTCCGCTGCGGATAGCAGGTTGCACGGAGAAGATTTGTTGACGTATTTCTCAAGTAAGACATACCTATCGAACTATTTCCCCCGCTACGAACCATATAGAGTCCTGTGATATTGGCTCAATCCTATTATGGCCCTCGAAGATGCAACCGGATAGCTTATTTCCCTTGTGATGGGAGTCAGTTCAAGATCGGCCCTCAGCGTCTGGCTGTCCATTAAATATCAGAATAGCCATGTGGTTTTGCCTTCCAATATCATTTCTCTGGTGTTGAGTGCTACATTGGAAGCCTCTCAACACGTGAGAAATCCCATCGGCAGGTTTGGCTGTCGGAGTCTCTGGGGTCCCGCAATGCTAGCGACTGATGGCAACAAACGCTGGCAGAACACGAAACACATCCAAACACACAGCGTCGCGTCCACCGTCCACGTCCACCGATCCCGCGAACTGTCCATTGCTTGAGACCGTTCCGACAACTGCCTGCTGCTGCTAGTCTGAACACTCTGGCAGTAACCCGTCGCTCAATCCGCGGCCAAACCTTGTCGTCTCACTCTTCTTTCTTTGGATCCTAGTTAGTTTACCATGGCTCTCGCACGAATACCGAAGCCTCTACTACCTGCCCCTCCCTCTTGGTTCCCTGGCCATATGATGAAATTCACGAAGCAGCTACCTGCCTTCCTGACGCGAACGGATGTGGTGCTTGAGATCAGGGACTCTCGTTTACCACTGACGAGTATCAACAGAACTCTGGAAGGTGGGTTTTCGCATTCGTCGGAGAAGGGATAACGCAAACTTGCTTCCCGTGACGTGGTCCCCTTTCCATTCATGGCGCGAGGCCAATCAGCTTGCGCCACTCTTACCACTCTGCCTCCCCTTCCTCCGGGCATCGGTGCAACTTTGCCAGCAGCTGACCTCTGCCATCAGGTGCTCTTCGCAAATGGCGGCTGGAGCGTGGCTGGGACCCAAACAACCCCAGGAATAGGCTGTTTGCGGGACAGGCATGTGAACACATTGTAGTTCTCAACAAGAGAGATCTTGTACCCAAGTGGGGCACAGAGGTTATCTCGCAGTTCTCTTGATGATCTTTAACGCCCAGCTAACCATCTTCCCAGCCATTCACCAAAGCTATGGCGAAGAAGTTTCCCCATCAGCAGATGCTCTTTACCTCATGGCATCGACCCAAGGACATCAAAATCTTGAATGATATCCTCGTAAGTAGGTCTTCATGATCTATTATAGCCCTAGTGCGCGAGTGATTCGAGCCTCTTTCACGACCCAGATATCGCCAAGCAATTTCCTCATGCCCTTGAACTGAACGTACTGGTCATTGGCATGCCCAACGTTGGCAAATCGACTCTTCTCAATACCCTTCGCCATATGGGTATCAAAGGAGGTAAGTTCTCTCAACCGGCGTTTTCCAGAGCCATTTTCGTTTCAGTTTCTGACTGATATATCTGTTCTCTAATCACGCTTTTTGTTGATAGCTACCGCCAAAGCATTTCAGACGTCGGCCAATCCGGGAATGACGCAAGCACTCTCAACGCGGCTAAAGCTTTCTTTGGACCCTCCTATCTACGCATACGACTCTCCAGGAGTGATGCTCCCGTATCTAGGTCGTGGAGAGGAAGGTGCCGAACGAGGGGTCAAGTTGGCTCTCATAGGTACGTAACATCCGCTAAACGCTCATCTCGTTCTCCTTGGGTCTCCTATCACGCTATACCTATTCTTACCTTGTTTCACACCCAGCGGGCATCAAAGAAGGGTTATACGATATGGAAGCGCTGGCTTCGTATCTCCTGTATCGTCTCAACGTGCTAAATCCGATTGGTAAGTGTTTCGCTGCATGTGGCATTCTCCCCATTCCTGGTTTCTCGCATTTTTCGCTGCATTTCCAGGAACTCTCCAGGCACCTTCGCAAACCCGCGACTGACAACCAATCTATTTTAGCGCCGGCGTACCTGTCGCTACTCCCGCCAGGGAGCCACCCGACGTACGACATTGAAGACTTTCTCACCCAGTTCGGAAAGCGAATGGGCATGCTCAAAAGGCGTGGCGAGATTGATATTTCCCGAGCTGCAGCGACCTTTGTCCGGTGGTGGCGTGACGAAGGTGGTCTTCTAGCTGCGAAACAAGCGGCGCAGGTATCGGCTCTGTCTTCCGAAGCCCATGTCGAAGGCTGGGGCTTTGATTTCCAGTGGGAGTGTGGGAAGGATGGGTTGGAGGCGCGTAAAGCTAATCCTGACGAATGGGTCCAGGCCAAGATGGAGAAATGTATCGAGGAACATTTGGAGCAGGAGCAGAGGGAGGAGGCGGAGGAGAAGTTGGTTAGTCCTACCCAGATCAAGAAGAAGATGGTCATGGAGGAGAAAATGAAGAGGAAGATGAGGTATAGCAAGAAGTGAGGTCCAAGTGGCGGACGCGCCTTCTGCATCTGCGAGCTTCGGCCTGCATTTTACAAACTCTACCTGGTTTCTATACCACCATTATTCTACACTGTGTAATGGATAATTGGAGGCGGGAATTAACCTTCCATTTCTTATGAATGCCCCAGGGAACATTGGCGGATGAATCAATTTGCTCGGGCTCCTGGAATAACCCTACAGAAATCATGCGCTGCTCACGATATGAGCGACAGGTAGATTGAACGGAGACTTCCAACCCAGACAGATGCTTGAAGCGCATCCTGGATGTTGTAGGTCCCAGGCTGTCCGAGTCGTTGTGGGTGCCATTCGAGAGCACGTGGCTAACGCCAAACTCGAGCACTGCTCCCGGCATCAAAAACAATTTCTGCTCCAGGCCACGAAAAGGACGCGACTTCATCGTCCTCAGACGTCGTACCCCATGCTCATTGCCTCGCGGGCGTCCCGACGACGTTGCGCGACTCTTTATCGCTCAGCTCAGCCATGTAGTCGCACACAGCGTCCCTTCACGCTCTCAACCAGCATGGCACTAGCTGCCAGCACAGAGCCCAACGTTGAGCAAGCTCGGGGATCGACGCTGAAAGTCGCTAGTGCGCGGCTTACGAACCCTTTGCCACGGGCACACTCAACGCTCAAGCTAAGCACGGAAGGAGGACAGAAGGCGATGAAGTGGTTGAAGCAGGGCCAGATCGGAGAGGTTTCAGAGTTGGTCACGGACGCGACGGCGAAGGGGGAGGAAACACAAATACTGGTGGAAATGCTGCAGGCGATATATGCTACAGGGAGCGAGCAAGGCGCTCTTCTCGACCACTTTTTCGACGTTCTCGACGCCCTTCCCAATGCCCAGACAGCCACGTCGGCACCATTCCGAGGCTTGCTGGACGTCCTGCGAGCCAGAGATTCTGAAAATGACATGGCAACTGTCAGGCGTCTCGGCATCCTCTGCGCCTCCAAGGGGTATGGCGACTTTGTCGACTCGGAGATATCTCCTCTTGTGTCAGCAGGGTCCAGCCAACTCGAGCACGCACAATGGCATCGGACGATGACTCTCGCGTTGGCCAAGTTCAAAGGCCTGGTCCTCGACGTTGACCAGGTCTTTGAAGAATCCGAGACTGATTATCAGTCTGTCCAGGCTGAGGCGCCGATTCACTCTCCACCCCTCATGCAAGCCATAGAAGAAGCCCTCCCAATGGTTTTGCCGGACCCCAGTTCACAAGATGGAGCCTCCGTCTTTGAAGTTCGGGACGATGAATATGCTGTCGACCTCTCGCGTGCAGCGAATGCGAGGGATCACACTAGCTCCGACGCTATTCAAATCGGAGTCCGACGACGAAAGTTCGACAGGGCATATCACCTGCTGGAGGAGCTCAGCGAAATTGCCTATATCGAGCCCTCCCTGGTCTATCTAGACGCGGCGGCGGCGTCGGCGGCCTTGCTCAACACACGAGATCGAACAAAGTTTGCAGAAGCAGAGAAGCGACTTTTCGCGTGGCTTAACCTTGTTGCAACGCACAACGACGACGTGGCTTATTACTTGCCCGTCATGTTGGACCTCTTGCGAAAGCTCGAGACGCTTCCTGCCACCCACCTTCGATTGTTGATCAAAGTCTCCATCATCCTGGCCCGCAAAGGCTACACCCGCTACGTGACCAACTCATTTTGCCGCAGCATCTTCATCTATGGCTCCCCGGAAGTTGCCCGCGCCTTCATCACAGAGCTAGAAGCCGCCCATCATCAGTACTACCAGACAGACTACAAGGGCAAGAACCATAACAAGGAGCACACTATCAAGGGCTATGTCAGAGGCACTGCAATACGCGTGCTGATCCAGAGAAAGGAGTTTGCTGCCGCTCTTGACCTATTCCCGGATCCCAGTCGAGATCCTTGGAGTCTCACTCCACTGGTCTACACCTACCTGCTTGATGCACTACAGGCGGAGGGCCACAGCAACATGATAGGGATACTTCGCCGTGTCCAGGATCACCTCGCGCAATTTCCCAGCAACCACCCTCTCTTTGCTATAGTTCAGCCAGACCTCCCAGCGTCGTATTGCGAACCTGAGGCCGCTCGCGAACAAGTCGCAGAACCTACGGTGTCTGAAGCGGGCCTCTCCAAGACCCTGAAGCTCCTCAAAACGCATGCCTACTTCCCCAATACGACACCCCCTCCTCCTCAGGAACTTCGCGAAGTAATCACGGCCTGCCGCAAGGAGGACAAAATGGGTGAATTAACGGAGATGCTCAACCGTTCCTGTACCTACCACTTTTCGTTTGCGTCAAACTTGCTCACTGCCGAGATGATGCATTACCACCACCAGTCAGCCCCCATCACTCTCATCAAGACTTTTGTGGACCACTTTCACTTGGTAGGGGTCCCCACCGTCCGTCTCCTGGACCTGAGCAAAGAGGAGTTCGAACCCGACGTCAACTCTTACAATCATCAAGGCCGCCCTGCTCCTCCCATCACTGCGCGTCGAATTCATGCATCTGGAGCGGTCCAGCAGCCAGTCAAACTCTGGCCTTCACAGGAGCATGTTTCGCTCGTTTGGCACGCCCTTGCCTCCATTCCCCAATCCAACAGATCCTATCAGCTACTGTACTATTCGCTCAAGGACCTCGTCAAGAGCAAAGGTCACGACACAGACCCCAACTTGCCGGCAACAGGGATCGTCCCCCTGGTGCCGCCTCCCGAGCTCAATCCAATGTCAAGCTGGGCTTTTACACCTTTTATTCGTGGGCTAGGCGAACGCATGACCAGCAAGTTGGCGAAAGCTGTCATCGGCGATATGATTCTACTCGGGTTGCAACCCACCATCGTTCATCTCAGCGAGCTCGCAGGCTTGTATGCAAGAAAAGGGAACGTCAAGAGTGCCATGCGAATCCTCCTATCTATGGAGCAGCTGGCGGATGCAAACAAGAAGGCCAACGCCTCAGGCTTGGAAGATATCCCCAAGGTTGTCAAGCATACCGTTGGCAGGCGAAACCAGACCATCACGGGCGTTGACCAGCTGCTGTACAAAGCCATTTTCACCGGCTTTGTCAAATCAAGGCGATGGCTTCAGGCATGGAAGGTCGACCAGAAGATGAAGGAGCGGTATGGGTACGCGGTGGTCAAGGACGACGCGATCTATCGCAAGGTTTATGGCGAGGCTTACTACAAGGCGTGGTCACTGTTCAGAGACTGCGGATACCCGACAGTGTCAGCGCGTATTGCTGAAGGAGAAGCGGTAAAGGCTGGGAAAGTATGGCTTTGTTCGCTCGCTTCTGCACCAATGTTGACAAGATTCCCCCTTTAGAAACCGTGGTCGCTGAGACAGCGTCCTGTCGTCCCCACCAGTCCGCCCTGGGAGATGGCCAAAAAGAAGTCCGAGAAAGAGGTATGTACCGTCGCCTGGTCGTTTGGGAGTGGTCTCCTGATCTCCTTCTTAGAGCGGATGAGAGCACACACATTCTCCTGAACGGGGATACTCACTTGAACAAGCACCCCTCTCACGTCCTCCAAGCCTCACGACTGGACCCAGATAACTGTTACGCCGTCGTAATGCTGCATAACCTCAAGACTGATCTACAGCAGTTCAGGCTGGTCGGCCTCACTTGGGCGCACTGTGGGTGTTAGGGCAATGGGCTTGAAGCGACTCATCATGCGCGACGTGTCAGCAGGTGCTTTATTTACGAAGTATGGTAGAGCGAATCGCCACAACTGTGACATTCTCATTTGAGATCGTTGCAAAAGTGTAATCACATAGACATCATTGGCTGTCATTCAAAGCTGTAATATGTTACAAAATATAGGCATTATAATGGGCTGTATCTCGCGTGAACGCCGCTTTACAATCCGAATACCTCTGTATGCATCCCGACAGGTCCCAATCCTGATTGGACGAGCTGAAGTCTTGCAACAGCGTTGGCCGCCTCCCTGGTCAGTCCTTCGGGTCCACTGGCACAGACAGCCAAACCGCCTCCAAGACCAACCCACGGGAGTCGGTTGCGAACGCTAGGCTCAAAATCGTCGGCCCCACTGGCGACCTTGGTCTCAGCTTCGCTTTGCGCCATCCCGTCTGCAGGCGCCGTGACCATGTCGGTGAGCACGCTGTAGATCGTCGGGCGAACAACCGTCACGTCGCAGTTGGGAATGGGTGGGACGGCTTCCGGGTTGCATAGACAGGTCACATAGACCGAAATGTGCAGGGAGAGATCGGAGGCTGCAGCCACCTTGGCGATATCCATGAGAGCAGGGGCGAACCAGTCGATAGAGCCAAAGGAGCGAACACACCACGCAAACTCGATTCGCTTGGTGATTTCACCTCCCCGGCGCTGGAGCTTGACGCAACGTCCAACGATATCGTCAAGGAGGCCAATGGTGAACGTTGCGCCTGCTCCTCCGGCAAAGAGCAAGACGGTTTCGTATCGTCCAAGGTCGACATGACATCCTCCGTATGGTCCATCGAACATGATCTGAACAGGAACTTCACGCCCAACGGGTGATCCTTTCTCCTTTGACGAGCCAGATTTATCCACCTTCTCCTGGTCGCATTCCTCTTCTTGCTCTTGGAGGACCTTGGCAATGTCTGCGGCATATGTGTTCAGAGCCTTTGTCCAGTCACCCATGACCCGAATGCCAAGGTTGATTCCGCTTGGCAAGGAGGTGATGCAAGACAAAGCGGGAGGTGCAGAGAGGATAGAGAAGGGATGGGTCTCAAAGACACGGCCTGAAGAGAATACGCGGACGCGGATGTGCTGGCCCGCGACCCAGCCGTCTGTGCAATCGGGGATGTTGACCTGGAGATATGTCAATGGCTGAGCAACTTGACTGTGGAAGACACTTACCAAAGTCATCTGCTTGTTAACGGGCACTAGCGTGGCATCCTTGACTCTGACCCTAATCATTCGCATGAAAAGGTCCAGGCCGTAAAAGGCCAATGCAGGAGAGATCCATCGCGCAAGGTACTTTGGGGTGTGGTAGCAAAGGGCCAGTACGAATGCCACCATTCCCACAATGCTGGAGACGGACATTTAGCCATTGCGCTTGATAGAGTCACGAGAGACGCTTACTGGATCATGCCGAAGACTTCGTAGAACATCCTCCTTAGAGGTCGGAGAGACGTTAAGACAATGACACAGATAATTCCAAATGCTGCCACTCCGGACTCTTCCTTCACTATACCCAGAATTTGGGTGTTGGTCTCCAGATGATTCTTGATCCAGACGGACCCATGCATGAGCGACATGAGGAACATCAGACGGCCTGACCACTTGTGAATCCAGTTCAGTTTCTCGTATCCATTTCCAGGACCGAGGAAGAGGGAAAGGACAGAGTTCTTGGTGGCAAAGAGGAAGACGATGGGGAGTTGAGCAATGGCGAGGTAGCCTAAAGATTGTTCAGGACAAGCCAGGCTGTGGAGAAGCGGATGACTTACCGGCGCGGTTGGAGTTCTTCATCAAATCTCCCTCCATCATCATGCACACGACGATAGTAGCGGCGTATCCAGCAATGAGAATGACTGTTGCGAGGTTAGAGCTCAAAGTATTAGGAGTTAATGGCACGCTCACTCTGTCCCAAGTTGACCTCCAAGCCAGGTAGCGACCACCAAAGCACCGAAGCGGTCTTGTTTAAAAGCGCTTCTACCTTCCTGGACTTTGCAGGAGGAAGGCCTCTCCTCTTGCTATCTCCTGAAGCGACACCATGGTATTGGTTTCCGTCCCAGCTCTCAGATACACCAAACAGCCCTCTAAACGCTCGTCCTTGCCTGATAGCTCTCACGAGACTGGGAAGCGAGATCAGAAGGGAAAGGCCCAGCAACGAGCACCATATGATACTGAAGTTATCCTGCCACTTCCAATCAACTGGAGCAATTCTGCGAGCGATCGAGGTTAATGCTACGATCACCCAGATGCAGCAGGGTTACGCACTGAGGAACCGTAAATTGTGGAGGAACTACGGGGGGCTTTCCATGAGACATGGCAGATTACGGTGTCGAGAACCTCGAGACCAACAGCAAGCAGGGCCGACTGTGGTGGTAGTTATGAATAACCCAGTGGAAGGCCAAAGCACGGCAGATGGTCGCCTAATTAGCTTCCGGAACAACGAAAATGGCTACATCTTCTCACGACAGTTCCTTGGCCAACCCAACATAACGGACACCGTCATCCCTCGTGCCGCATGAGCGAATGGAGGTAAAGCAAAATCTTGAGCAGCTGCAGAGGGAGGATCGAACCTGAAAGTGAGCCTAGATAACAGACTTACAGGCTTCCTTTTTCGAAGGCACGTTTGACATCGCAGTGGGTAAATGCGAATGTTGCTTTGTCTGACAAAATCGGTAGCTACCTTGCAAACGCACGCATTTGCCTAATTGACACCTAGATAAGCGGGACATCTACGACCTCCGAGTCTGTGTAACGCACTTGGTCTCCTCGTCGCCTAGGCCAAAGCCTTCAGCGAAGATGTTTCTCCGAGTCGGTTGTCGGCAGCGAATGATCCGCGACGTTGCAAACCCGCAACAGACCCGAGGTTTCTTCTTCCTAACCTCAACCTCGAGGTACTATGCTGCTACGCTGCACGACCTCACATATATCTTCCCGCTATCTCAACCCTCACAGTAAACCTTCATCTTCATCCCCGATGTTGAGTCATTTGAGAAGGATGGTGACGTCGAACGTAGTTTTTCGTTTCCCCCGTTGCGCTGATGTAGAAGCGTCCATACGACGTCCATACCCGAAGAAGGTGCCTCCTATACTTTATCGAAGGTGCCTCAAGAACTTGAAGCAGCTTTGGCAGCCTGGTGCTTGAAAGCTCCGGGCCAGCACTAAATATAAGCAACGGCGGTTGAAGAGACAACAAGGATCGTGGACCAATCTCAGGAACTCGCAGCAGTTGGGGCAGAGTGGGGCTGTCAGGATGTGGCGACAAGTAAAGGACAAGCATCCAATCTCATCCAATACGATCGCGAGCAAATCGGTTTACGGTCCTTGGCAAGCATGCTCACATGATACCATCGCCTCAGACAGGTCACTGTCCAATACATCCCAATCAAACGGTGCATACAAAGACTGATAACGTACTCGGTACAGCATCGACTCCACCATCCCTATTTGTCTTAAAAGCCGCGAGTACATTCTCTTGCCCCCATTGAACTCCTTCTAACTTCTTGAACCTTCTAACCCTTGAACCCCGCTTCCACACACAACCTCGACAAACTTCAAATCGACAGCCTTTTAGCTTATCATTTTTACACAATGACAACAACATCAGGGCCCCCAGAGCTCGAAGAGCTCACCTACATCAGAGGCGGCTGCCACTGCCGCCTGAACACATTCCGGGTTGCGTTCAAAACGTCCCAGTTACCCATCGAATACGACCTCTGCCACTGCTCGTCCTGCAAACATGTCACAGGCCAAATGGCAGGTAGCCTAGTGGCCGTTTCCAACGTCTTCCACCACGATGCGGACGTACCCTTCCATCTCGGCAAAGGCCTCGACGGAAACTTTATCATATACCAAACCTCTCAGAAGGCCAATCGCTACTTTTGTTCGGTTTGCTCGGCACACCTCTTCTTCGAGTACTTGGCTGCCCCTGCTAGCGGGGAGGAGGGAGGAGGAGAAGCAGCCATCTATGTCGCAACCGGCGCTCTCGAAAAGGCCGATGGCGTCATCGTACTAGGCTGGCATCAGTGGGTGGAAGACTCACTCGATGGAGGGATGGCAGACCACTTCAGGGCAGTGAACGGGAAAAGGCTTCCACGGCATACTCAAGAAAAGGGCACTCCAGAGCTGCCGGTTGGATGGAGGGACGAATCACTCGGAGCTGCAGTTCGACGCGACGCCCTCACCTTCTCTTGCCACTGCAAGAACATAGAATTCGGCATTACTCGTCCAACTCCAGAGTCGAAGCTCCCATACTCAGGCTACCCTGACTTTATCTACGCCCATGACACAACCCACCTTTCGCGGACTCGCAACGCCGAGGACTGCAAGTGGTGGCTTCGCCCACTCAATTCCGCTCAACCTACCAAGTACATTGCTGGATACTGCGCCTGCGCGTATTGCCGATTGGCATCTGGATCGGACGTGCAGTCATGGGCGTATGTCCCATTGGTTAACATCGTCGACAAGAATGGCAAACCAATCACGCTGGCGAAGGACACGCGGGATAATTTGGCGGATGTGAGGGATGCGGTGGAAAAGCTGGGCTTGGAGGAAACCCTTAATATCCCCTCGCCCAGGCGAGATAGCGATCCAGGGACGAAGAGGCTTCCGGGGCTCAAGCAGTACATCTCAAGCCCAGGGTGCTATCGCGAATCCTGCTCCAACTGTGGCGCAACGATCTGCGCATGGAAGGAAGGGCGTCCTGATCTGGTCTGCATCGCAACTGCATTGGTGGATGAAGAACAGGACGGTACGAGAGCGGAGGGATGGTTCGAGTGGCATACCGATCGAGTTGGTTTCGCCCGAAATGCGTTAACAAAAGTGACCATCAATGCTCTGTTGGAAGGCTTGCAAGCTATCAAGGCAGAGATGGAGGGACCTTTGCGAGGGGAGAAGGCATCTGGGACTTCAGCAACCGTACATGTCCAGGAAACCAGATCTGAGTCTGCCTCTTCGCTGCAGGTTGACCAGATCCAGGTCGAGGCCTGATTCTTGGCTTGGAAATTGTAACTGAAGCTCCGTGTAAAATATCCTGATGTACCTGCTTCTTGTTCCTTTCATCGCGGGCCGACATATCAAGCTTTTAAGGCCCTTATTTCCCTAATCATTCATTCGAGGAACCCTCGTGATTCCTATGGTCCTGATACATTCATGTGAACCTACACGTGTCCGAGACTGGGTTGTTTGTCAGATCTATTAGTTTCGCTTCTCCTCTTCTATGATAGCTATCGGCAACTACTATATGTGTGACGGTACAACGCAGTGACCGGACCTCGAACACATCGTCAGTCTGACTATGGGAGACTAATCGGCAACGCATGTGGGCGAGATTTCAGCGAGGTGCAATGTCTACGCCGAAGGTAAGATGCGGATCAAGAATGAAAGGTCACCGGTCAGATTCAGCAAGGCCTTGATCCGCCTCTAGGCGCCTAGACCTAATGACAGACCTGCGATCATTTGGGAGGAGTTTCTAGGTCTGTCCAGGTGTGTAGGCCTTTAAAGACCTTGTCACGGGTTGTCAGGGCTCGAACCGACCTTTTCGCCAATGGACTGGCGCCCAGAAGCCTCGGTGTAGCTGATACTGAATATAACGGCCGGTACATAGTCGACTCCACCATCCTTCTACTATCTGCCTTAGATTCGTAAGTGCACTCTTTCACTTTCTTGCCCTGTCTAACATCTTCGACCCAACTACCAGACGCAACCTCGACAAACTACGAACGACCTGTCAAGAAATCATTGTGGCACCATGACATCAGAAATACCGAAGCTTGGGGAGGTCACCTACATCCGTGGCGGCTGTGACTGCCGCATGAACACATTCCGGGTTGGTTTCAAAACGTCCCAATTGCCCATTACATACGACCTCTGCCACTGTTCTTCCTGCAGACATGTGACAGGCCAGATGGCGGGCAATCTGGTGGCCGTTTCCGACATTCTTCGCTACGACAAGGACGTACCCTTCCATATCGGCAACGACGGGGACTTCGTCGCTTATCAAACCTCTCAGACGGCCATTCGCTACTTCTGTTCGGTTTGCTCGGCACACCTGTTCTGCCGGTACTTGGGTAATCCCGCTGGCCTCAGGGAGGAGCGAGGAGGCCAAGCATCCATCTATGTCTCAACCGGCGCCCTCGAAAAGATCGATGGACTCATCGAACTAGACTTCCATCAATGGGTGGAAGACACACTCGATGGAGGGATGGCAGATCATGTCAGGGTAGTGGACGGAAGAAAGCTTCCACGGTACAGTCGAGGGAAACGCACTCCAGAGCTACCTGTTGGGTGGAGGGACAAATCACTGGGAGCTGTAGCTCAACGCGACACTCTCACCTTCTCTTGCCACTGCAAGACCATACAATTTGGCATTACTCGTCCAACTCCAGAGTCGAAGGACCCATATTCAGCCTTCCCCGATTTTCTCTACCCCCATGACACAACGCACCTTTCGTGGATTAGCAACCCCGGAAATCGCAAGTGGTGGCTTCGCCCACTCGACTCCTCGCAACCCACCAAATATATTGCGGGATACTGCGCCTGCGAATACTGCCGGTTGTCATCTGGGTCGGAGTTCCAGTCATGGGCATACGTCCCCTTGTGCAATCTCATCAGCAAAAACGGCAAACCGATCAAGCTGGCGAAGGACAAGCTGGACGAATTGACGGATGTGCGAAATGCAGTGGAAAAGCTGGGTCTGGGAAATACTCTTAGGATTCCCTCTCCTATGCCAGGCGACGAACAAAAGGTAGAGAGGCTATCTGGGTTCAAACGGTACATCTCGAGCCCAGGCTGCTATCGCGAACACTGCTCCAAGTGTGGCGCAACAGTCTTCGCATGGAAGGAAGGTTCTCCTGATCTGATTTGCGTTGCAACAGCGTTGGTGGATGAGGGGCAGGATGGTTCGAGAGCGGAGGGATGGTTCGAGTGGCACACCGCTAGAGTTGGTTCCGCTGGAAACGCGTTATCTCAAGTGAACACCAATGCTCTGTTGGACGGCTTGCACGCTTCCAAGGTAGAGACGGCAGGAATCTCAGGAGGAGAGAAGAAATCTGCGACTCCAGCAACCATACATGTGCAGGAACCCCAACCTGAGCCTGCTTTCTCACTGCGGGTTGACCAGATTGAGCCTCTCGAGGCTTGATCCTTGACTTGGAAATTGGAACTAAAGTACCTTGTAATATATTTTTGTCAAACGATATAGCCCTGTTCCTCGTTGCTTTATTATTACAGACCGATTTTTTTTTCTATTACTTTTCAGAATTCAGATCTTTCCAATTTTCGAGGGCGACTGTCCATACAGGTCGTGTGAACGTATGACTAATGGGACCACGGCACCGAACAGCCGCACTCACAGCAGCAGGTTTTCCTTTACCTGCGACCACCAACAGCCAAGCTGCAGGTCAACGGTCACCCCTTGCAGCATCCATTCAATTGGGTTTTGGTCCACTCTCGCTCTGGAAAGTCTCGAACTAGAAGCAGGACGTGTGCGTTAGGACCGACTTCAGCTGAGGTTGGACAAGGTCTGGCACGATGTCTACTAAGGAAGAACAAGACACATTGCGCCTATTAGTACAGCATGTTTCAAGAGCGTTCTACGAGGCCAGATTCACGATCATTCTTGACCAATTGTCTAGGCACCCAGTGTAAGCGAATTCTTCATTCGCGCCTTGCAGTGGCCTGTTTATCTTCTTGCCAGTCTCAAGGATGATGAACTTGCGGGACGGGTGGGCCTACAGCCAAAGGAACTGAACAAGGTCATCGCTGTACTGGCAAACGATGCATTGGTTAAAGTGTGGGTTCGGGAAGTAATAGTGCCTCGGCTTTTCGTTAATCTTCTTTCAGGTTTCGACAGAACGAGCTCAAGGAAGGCGCCCAGCGCTCAGTAGGAAAGCAGTACTACTACATCGACTATGAGCACTTTTGCAATGTCGTCAAGTGGAGAATTGCTCGCATGAGGCACAAAATTGACCACAAGCTGCGAAATGTATGTACCAGCGGGGGCATTGGTTGCATTTCATTCTGACTTGTCTCTTAGGAAATCGACAACAAGGGTTACATTTGCCCTCAATGCAAACAGGCTTACACTCCTCTGGAAGCGGATAAACTCATGGACTTTTCTCGAGGCGTGTTTGCCTGCGAAATCTGCCAGGCTGAGTTGATCGACAACGAGAATGCCGCCAGTGTTCAGGGCAGCAAAGATCGCATGATGCGGTTTAATCACCAGATTCGCTTCATCCGTGAGGGTTTGCAGAAAAGCGAGACCATGAAGCTTCCGAAGTTCGACGTGGCGGGCTGGGTGCAAAGCAACGCAGTCGCAGAGGCAGAGCAGAGGCAGAAGATGAACGGCGGCCCTGGGGCAGCAGGTGGTGGTGCAAATGGTGTGGCGGGCCATGGTCTTAAAGTGGCAGGATCAGGTCCTTCAAGGGCGGAGGAAGGTGTTGGCATTATCATGGTCAGAGAGGGCGACGGAGATGATGAAGAGAAGAAGCGGCGAGAGAGGGAAAGGAGGCAGAGCAGAAGCGCACTCAGAACGCATTACCTGCATGGCATCTCAAGAGTACCATAACGGGAGACTTGACAGCCTTGGGTATCAAGGAGTCCAATCGGACGGCTGCTCAACATCCAATGGGCGATGAAAGCCTCCGTGGTCTGGGTGTATCAGGGCCAAGCAGGCATCGAACGACTACGTCTGCCGGTACCAATGGGACTGTCGTGAAGGATGCGACGAACGGGGAGGACACAAAGTCCAACTTTGATACTGATTTCTATGATAGATATTATGCCAATCTGGCGGCCGCTTCGACGCCTGGGTCATCCACAGTCTCAGTGGCGCCTACGCCCAACTATGGCATGGGAGACGAGGATGAGGACCGCAAGCCCAACGTTGAATACCTGCAGTCCCTCAACGAGTATAGGAAACGGTCGAGGTCTCAGGAGGATATCGGTGCAGGGTCCAAGACTCCCAAGATCACCAGAACGGACAGCCTAGGCTCCTTCGCAGAGGAGGCTGTTGTTAACCAGATGAGCATGGATGTGGATGTCCCACAAGGTCAGCTGGAAGACGGGGGAGCACCCGGAGATGATCCACTGGTCTATGGTATGTTCTCCGAACTTAAAGTATTGACATTGTTCTAACGGTGTATGCAGTCAATGGGGTCCCGAAAGCTCTGTCATTGGTGACTGAAGAGGATCATGATCTCATGACGCCTGAGGAGTACACCACTTACTTCCAGGTTTTGGAGGAGCATTCTTGATCCCGATTCTTCGGCTGCCTCCCTTGTATCATCTGTTCTCTGCCCCTTCGACTGACGGACCCTTAATGGGCTAGTGGCGTTGGAACGTCGTTGATTGGTAACTTCCCCGGAACAGCTGGCATACCTTCTTCACTTGCTGTTCGAGGAAATTGAGCCACTACTTAAATGGTGCCACCATGTTGCTTTATTGTACCTGCAAACTGTTATTTATGCCGCAATAATTGTACATAATGTCCGGCTTCATCCTGAGCCAGCCTTCATCGGCCTTCGCGAGAGGAAGATCCGTTTGTGTTCGTTTAGGCTTTACGCTCCGTGACGACAAGGTTCCGGACATTAGGCGTCTGTTGACGTCTGGCGGTCACAAGTGCGTCCACTTTCCTATACGACGGTCCGCTTAGAACCAGCTGCTAAAGCCGACATGCCTTTCACCTCCTTGTTCTCCTCACCCGTCGGTCCGAGCCCTCATCATGAGTGCAAGGTCTATATTTAGACGGCTAAAGAAGGAAGAAGGAAGCAAAAAAATCTATCATTAGATTGCTCATTTAAGATTGGAGGATGAAGCGTGTTCAAGACCTCCAATTCTGCCTGAACCTTTTCCCCTGCCACCTGACGGCTCGTTTGTGGGAGAACTTTGGGTTCGGCCACAAACAACGACGCCAAAAAGCGTAGAAATATCTCATATTCTTCTCAGAGACCCTAGCTCTTCGTTGAACCTTCGCAGTCGACATGGCAAGCCCTACTAGGATCTCAAGGTGAACTCCGAAACGGACGGACTGACATCACAGTCTTGAAGGATCTCGATCATTCCCACGGAAATGGGTTTGTCGCGAACGCTCACTTTCTTCGAATTGAAGAGGTTGTTTCTGTTCAGCACATTGGATTCATTCCTCAGGCATATTTTGCCCACGATCGTTCGGAAACCCATGTCACAATGCCATCCCTCCGCATCTACATCGACCACGAGGAAGCGCCTTTTCCTCGGATGCTCCTTCCATGACACTCAGAAGGACTTCGGAGAGGCTCTTCTGCCCAACTAGGAGCGATTTTCTTTGCATCTGTGGGGAATCATCCCACACAGTAGCTTCTATATCATCCTATCATAGACTCTCCAGCTAGATGCCGACCCCGACTCCTCATCGCGCGAACACGCGACACCGGCTGTCTGCTTGAGCGGGTCTTGAAGAAATACTCCTCTTGTGCCCCTTCTTTGCTTCATCATGTCACGAGTTAATACCGCATCCCTTCCTGGTAGGCCTCAGTCACTTCTCGTACAGCTCTTTTAGGGCTGAACGGCGCCCGTGGAGAATTTATCTTTCCCTTGCAACAATATCGGAGTATTGCTTGCCAGGGTGACATGTTATAAAAGAGCCCTTATGGGTCGCTTCTCAGCAACGCCCTAACGACCAGAGGACTATCATGGCCGTGAAACTGCTTGCCTTCGTTGCTCTCGCTGTTGCATCCGCTCGTGCCCAGAGTGGCGCGTGGGGCCAATGTAAGTAATCTATGCCCTCGTCAAGGTCAACGCTCATTCTACTCTGAATAGGCGGTGGTAACGGTTGGACTGGATCGGTGAGTCAGCTCCTGAGGATCTGTTGATCTGCGTCATGGACTTATGTTCCTGCAGACGACTTGTCAGTTCCGCTTGAAGCATTGATGTGCTTTCATAGACTAAACCGTCTCTATAACCAGGCGTTAGCGGTTACACTTGCTCCTACATCAATGATTTTTACTCCCAGTTCGTGCATTGTTGTCTGTCCTCAAGATTTCAAGGGCTCAGTGATACATAGATGCCTACCTGGCACCGCGGTGCCCACCACGCAGCCTCCTGTCACTACTGCCCCGCCCGTCACCACCTCGCAACCTCCTGCCACGACCACTCAGCCTCCTGTTACGTCCCAGCCGCCAGCATCGGCACCTGCACCTTCAGCAAGCGCTGGAAGTCTCCAGGCAAAGATCAGGAACAAGGGCAAGATCTACTTCGTGAGTCTTTCCATGACCTCTTGGTTCTTCCTGTCAATGACCTTTTGTCACAGGGATCTTGCGCTGACCCTGGCACTCTCAACATCGCTGCGAATGTGGCCGTTCTGCAGAAGGAGTTTGGGCAGGTCACACCTGTAGGTCTAGAATCTTGACCATGTTATCAAAGCACTGACATCTTTCTAGGAAAACTCCATGAAGGTGCTTTTCTGTGCTCATCAGCATCACATTATGTTTGACTTACTTTAACCTCACTTCTCAGTGGGACGCGATTGAACGTGGGCCTTCATTGCCGGAATTCCAGAGGAGCGAAGTCTGACCCGAGCACATAGCCAGCAGAGGATCATTCAACTGGGGTAACGCAGATACGTTGGCCAACTGGGCGACTACCAATGGAAAATTGATTCGAGGGCACACCCTTGGTGAGCGAATACACTTTGCTAGGAGTTGACGTGCGATTAAATCGAAACAGTTTGGCACTCCCAACTCCCAGGATGGGTCAGTCAGATCAATGACAAGAACACTTTGGTTTGTCGCTGGACCTTGGCTTCAAATTTCGACCTCTGAGACTTTCCGTGCAGACAACAGCGATAGAATCTCATGCTGCCGCCGTTGCGGGACGCTACGCGGGGAAGATCTATGGTGAGAAGGGCATTCCTTAGTTACCTACTCAGAACTGATTCCTGTTTGTAGCCGTGAGATCCACATCATTCTTGCTGCTGAAGCAAAGCTAACTCACCGTCTTGACCATTCTCAGTGGGATGTCGTGAAGTACGCTTTTATTTGTGCCCTGCTTTCGAGACTTCCCTAATACGTGCTCAGCGAAATCTTTACCGAGCAAGGTGGCCTTCGTGACAGTGTCTTCTCTCGAGTCCTTGGCGAGGTCAGTCGCCTGTTCCTTCACCAATCGACAACTGGCTCATACGGAACGAAGTCGTTTGTCAGGATTGCCTTCGCTGCTGCTCGAAAGGCCGATCCCAATGCGGTGTAAGTCGCTATAGAAAACCACTCTTCCTTGCCTATTCAACCCCTTTGTAGTCTCTACATCAATGACTACAACCTTGACTCGGACAACGCCAAGACCCGTGGAATGGTCAGCCTCGTCAACCGCGTCAACACCGCGAACCCAGGAACCATCGACGGATTGGGGACTCAGGCCCACCTATCCGTGAGTGAATAGCGCTTTCCCTTGCTAAGCGATACCCACCCATCCTTCACCCGAACAGGCCAATGGTGCTGGTGGTCTGAAGGCCGCCCTTACACTTCTCGCGGGTGCTACCGGAGCGAAAGAAGTCGCCGTAACCGAGTTGGATATCATCAACGCCAGCGCCAACGATTATCAGACAGCCGTGCGTAGCTGTCTCGAAGTTCCCAAATGCGTCGGTGTTACGGTCTGGGGTGTCAGCGACGCGGTCAGTCCCAAGCAAACTGTCATGGTACACGACGAACGGCTAATGCTTCGTAATAGAATTCCTGGAGAGCCTCCAACAACCCGCTGTTGTTCGACCGCAGCTACCAGCCAAAGGCGGCGTACACGGCTGTCTCCAGCTTGCTTAACTGACCAGGAAGGCGATTGTACTGTATCATAGGAAGCGCGAATGACCCTGATCAAATCCCGTTTTCATTGGGTTCCCACCGTTCCAATTCTATGCAGGACTACCTTTGACTCGTCCGATAGTATGAATGCCATTACTTTATTCCTCGAAGCGATAACCACCCTGTCGCTGAACCGCTGTGAAGTTCAACGTCGATATGGTCTGCCCATCAGGGTGGGCAAGCGTGCATTCGACTGAATCGCCGGGAACTATCGGCCCAACGCCGGAGGGCGTGCCTGTCAAGATCACGTCCCCTTCCTGCGAGGTTCATGGGTCAGCTATCTTTAGGGCAGTCAATTTCAGGCCAACCTCCAGTGTCATGACTGCAGACGTATCCTCCAGCAAACGGGGAATCTTGAAGATCATGTCGGCTGTCGTACCATCTTGTTTGGTCTCCCCGTTGATCTAGCGCGTCATTCAGCCCAGTCTGCTGACCTCGATAGGGCGACCAATTACCTTGAGTGTGATCCTGAGATTGTCGGGGTCAGGTATTGATGATTTTGGGATGAAAGGCCTGCGCTTTCCGGTCATTTGCGAGGAGAAAGGTGGAAGTGATGGGAACAAACCCGATAGGGGTAAAGGTATCGAAACCTTTTGCAGCAGTCCATGGCAGACCAGCTTTCTTGACCTTATCCTGAAGGTTGCGTCCAGTCATGTCAACGGACAGGGCATATCCTGCAATATAAGAGTCGGCCTCGTCCTGCTTAATCTCTCGACCGCGCTTGCTAATGACAACGGCAAGCTCAACTATGGAGACCCAGGACTGCAATTAGTAGGGCACTCGCAGCGCCACTCGAGGGACCGCGAGACGCACCTTCATGATGAGCGACGATGCCCTGAGGGATCTCAACCTGGCCACCCGAAGGCAGATAACTGGATGTAGGCTTCAAAAAGAAGAACGGTGCTTTCGGTACTGCATTGTTCAGTTCATTGGCGTGAGCAACGTAGTTGCGGCCAATGGCGACGATCTAGGACCCATGGAGTCTTAGAGCGAGCTTGATCTCAGTGGACATACCTTCTTTCCGACCTGGACAAAGGAGCTCATAGGAAAAGTGATGGTGGATGCAGAAGCACCGGAACTAGCTTCGTCCTTTATATAGACCTTGCTTGTGACTCGCCTACAGATCACATCAGGAGGAAACAAACGCCATACGGCTTCCCTGACTTCCGCGTCGTCGTGTGGTGCATAAACATTCGTGTTCTGAGTGGTTGGGGGAGATCCGTTTGAAACCGCTTTCACCAACAATTTCTAAGGCTACTGGGTGGCAGCTATCATCAGCCCACCTCGTCGATTTTGGTGGGGGACACGACCATGACTCGTAGGATAACGAAGATAAGCAAAGTTTGTGGCCTTATGACGGATGGGGATGCCCAGGCAATGGTTATGAGGTCGGGAGTTCAAGGCTCGAAGAGCGCAACCTTTTTACTAGACGTTCTCTCCAGTGTACCTGTGTAGTCCACGAGACTCAATACCCTCCTGGTAAGGCGCAGAATGGTTTGATTTTGCCGAGTCCTGCCGGTAACTTGATCGCCTGCGTAGGCATTGGCGTGCTGAGTTTGAATTTTGAGCGCCCATCAATCATCATAATACCCAAGGCCCGCTGCACGAATGTAAGTATTGCTAGCCACGTGACACTTAGAATTCTTGCCCGCAGCAATATGTTTCTAATCCTCCCATAGCTGCTCAGCCTTACGAAGGAATAGGCGCCTTGGGGTGGTGCAGCCTCCTTTAACGGCTTGCTATGCCATGCTGCACAGAAGTAGTCGGATACATCCTAACCGCAACCAATGCAGAGGCCTGAAGGACTTTCTCATGGTCCCCTTGCCGGGCGCTTAGCCAGCTATGGCTTCTCAGCCGATCTATGCTTTGTAAGGGTCCATGGACAGCGGACACGCGACGAAGGTATGGATTCGGGCTCGGGAAGTGCTCGGACTTCAAGTTTGAACAGTAAATACCCATACAATGATACATAAGTGTATACAGCCACATACACGTTAAATTTTTGAGCGCCCGTGTCGTCTAGTTTACCTCCATGGTTGCTTTCGAACCGCCGGGTGCTTTCGCAGTGCTCATGAATCCTCCTGTTACTTCTTGATGGTGACGATAGGATTCATTCATGCCTCTAGACCCCTTTCCGTCTCGAAGGTGGATGTTGACCGTGTCTACGGCACTGCAATATTAGCCAGTTGAGGCTGCATCGAGCATCCAACACCCAGAACCCTATGAGGCTTGCAGTACGGCTGGATGACCGTCATCTCGTCCGAGGAAATCTCGTGACCAGGTGACGAAAATGTCACCATCCAGCTGCCTTGCTTGGACCTGGGGATCTGTTAGTTGCATGGTGCAGCCAGTATAACGTGGCGGTAGCAGTGCGACTGTTGGCGGGACATTGGGAACATGGGTCTTAGCGTATTGAGAACGCCGCTCTGGTGGTTTCTCTCTCTTGTGACCCTTCACGGGTTGCCGCAAAGATCTTCCGACGTCCTAGGTCGACCTCACCTGCTTCGTGACGAAGGGCCTGGAAGAGGTGGGCGGCTTTCGAGGTGACTTGCCGGCACATCAGCTGGCTAATTTTTGGAATCTCAACACTTCGTGTGTGATTAGATGCTCTGTATTGCTATGTAATTCCTGCCTTGCAATGCTGAACTTCCGCCATTTTCCTCTCTTTTTACACGCGAACGTCTTCTTCGTGCTACTTCTTCTTCGGCCAAGGGCCACCTTCCAACTCTGGGGCCTTCATCTAGCCATCTGTAAACAGGACTTCCAATTGTACCTAGGTATACAATCCGGATATCGATGGGGTCGCGGTCCTTAGGTATCCACCCTTGCCAGGTGTCGACCAGTAAGATTTGCAACGAAGGTCTCGCTTCAAGCAAGAATACGAGAGCGTGATCTTGAAGGTTCGGTCTAGCAAAGCGCCAGTTGATGCACAGGTGCGTTAAAATGGGAAGGTGTTGTAGTAAGGGGACATGTACACGTCCTGGTGTCCCTTCGAATGGTGGCGAGGTCTGGTAGACAGCCTCTAAATGGGTGAGCTTGGTGCACCAGCCGGGCAAAGTTCCACTGCGGGCACGTTGACTCTCGATCTCTACTAGTAGTTCGTAGGGCAATACGACACGCTGCAGAGGGAGCTGGGATAATACAGAAGCCATTGAGGCTTGATCAATCATCTTCTCCAAGGGCCATCTGAGCCAGCAAGCCAAGTCAACCACTCCTGTGCAGGTAGACAGGATGTCGAGGGCATCCTCTACAGAGGAGAAAGTGATACATAGGCGCTTGACATGGCTACTCAGGAACTCTGGAGATTTGAGCTGCACGCAATGGAGGGAAGAGCGTGTTCGAAGGGTAACCGTATGGAACATTCGCGCATGGACCCTGTGGTTGATTACACGGCAGTAAATACCTTGCCAAGATTTCTGGTGGATAGATGGCTTACCATGCAGCCGCGCTTTGAGATACAAGCGATAGGTTTGGGCCGTCCTTATTGCTACCATCCACGGCCAATTCGAATATCAAGCCTTGCAACTCTGGGGGGAGGGTAGAGAATGAGGCCATTTAGACGTCGAGCAGATCTGTCGACCTGGAGCAATCCTCAAGTCGTTATGCAGGAGGATCGATATCCTAGCAGGCTATTAGTATGGAACCAGTAACTCATCGGGACCATTTACCCCGGTACCCCTAATGAATGACAGGGCGCGCGCGTCATTGGCTTCGATCGTGTCGTGTGTCGCGTGTCTTAGGGGAAAACGCGTCTTATGGTCGGTGTATCCAATCCATTTCGCCTATAATTATGGAAGAGGTTTGACGTCTTCCGTGGAGAGTCTGTGGCAGCTGAGCGGTGGTAATAGGACGGAAACCACAAATGTGCACCACGGGGGCACTGCCAGGAACAGGCCAAGAAGACCAAGAGTCCAGATAGCGCATGCCCAGCGCAAGTCCTCAGTGTATGCAATTGATATTTGAACCAGGTTTCTCAAGGTCTGCATGCACGAAGTAAGACTGATTGATTTCTGCTAGCAAGAGGCGGTATGTCTCAGTTGTGGACTATTTGTATACCGGGAACGCCATATAATAACGAACGTGGGATGTACGGCACCTTTCTTCCGGAAACCACTTCCTTCCCATAGTCCTACAGGCTTTCGCTGCACATCCATTGGTACTTGAATGGTCGACACTCCGGTCTCCTCACAGAATGCCCAACCCCCCTTCAACACGACGTACTGCAGCCTCTCTCCCTGTTCCTGATGACGATGACGAACCCCCTAGTAGTGGCCCTATCCGAAATGGGCACTCTAAAGTAGCAAAACCGTCACTCAATCTTGACAGCCCGCCCGAATACCCGCCTGTCATATCTCGTGACGCGTTGAACGGCAAAGTCGACGTTGAATATGGAATCGCCAACGATCATGATAGCAGGGACGAGGAAGGTCGTAGGGCAGGGACCACCACAACCGGTGACAGTGACACTATAGGCAAGGATGAAGAGGTTCTTCGAGTTCCTCGAACCCCTCGAACTCGTGCACCCCGTCCATGGTACTTCCGACTCAGGATCCCCAAGAATTCTCGAATTCGCATCTTGTTCACCCCCACCCATGAAATTGGACCTCGACCCACGTATATGGAATCATTCAAGGCAGCGCTGCTCTACAGCTACCTCAACCTCCTGCTTCTGTTCATCCCCATTTCTTGGGGCATGCATTATGCCAATCAAAGCTCTACTTTGGTCTTTGTCTTTTCTTGTCTGGCTATCATCCCTTTGGCCGCATTGTTGGGCCTAGGAACTGAGCAGATTGCGCTCAGGACAAGCCAGAGCGTTGGAGGCTTGCTCAACGCGACTCTTGGCAATGTGGTCGAAATGATTATCGGTGGAATTGCTCTCAGCAAGGTTAGTCAACACGATCAATGTCTGCTCATGCCTTTTCTGACCCAGCTCCCAGTGCGAACTCGAGCTCGTCCAGAGTTCTCTTCTCGGCGGCCAACTGAGCAATCTCTTGTTGGTCCTTGGTTGCTCTTTCCTTGGTATGTCACTCGCCTATCGCGTGGCGAGAACTCCTGCTAAATTGGTCTATCAGTTGGTGGCTTCCGCTTCCAGCACTCCGAATTCCAGCCGATGGTAGCACAACTGAATTCCTCCCTGCTGATCGTTTCGGTGATCTCGTTTTTCATCCCGACCGCCTTTGTAGGTTTCCTTTCGTTGTCTTTCAAGCGCCAGTCTGATTCCCATTCAGCACACCTACCTGGAGAGCCGATTACCAGACGGTGCAGAATTGCCGTTCTTGATGCGCGTCAGTCATGGTAGCGCTGTGATTCTTTTCTGCGTGTATGTCAACCTTCTCTTGTTCTTCCATATCTCGCAACTGACTCGCCTCAAGATACTTTGCCTACCTCTTCTTCCAGTTTTACTCCCACAGCCATCTCTTCATTGACATGGACGCCCAAACCACCGACAGCTCCAACTCGTCCACCTCGAGCATATCCAACAGGCCCGTCCGACGTCACCCCTTTGATAGTCACGACCCCTCTTCTGTTTCTGTGAACGGACTTCAAGTTCCATCCAGACACACAGGCGACTTGTTTGGCTCGCGCGTTTCTCTGGCTTCCGCCATCGACCTCCCACAGCGCGCTGCACCGTCGTCCAGCTCGTCTCTCGGGTACGAAGTCCTCAAGCTCAACTTACCCTCTGCATGTGCTCTCCTCGGGATCGTCACTGTCCTCGTCTACTTTACGGCGGACCATCTAGTCGACTCGCTCGAAGGTCTCCTCCAAGACCACCCGAGCGTATCGAAAAAGTGGATTACGCTCATTGTGATCCCAGTGGTGGGCAATGCGGCAGAGTATGCCACGGCGGTGTTGGTCGCTAGCAAGGGCAAGTTCAACCTGTCGATGAGCGTGGCAGTTGGAAGTTGTATCCAGATCGCGTTCTTTGTTATACCCCTCTTGGTCATGGTTGCGTGGGGTGTTGGAAAGCCGCTGACCTTGCTCTTTGACCCGCTTGAGACCTTTGTACGTTGTTATCCCCTCTCGAGACTCTTGTTGTAACTGATTTTGTATTTAGGCACTATTCTTCTCTGTGCTGGTCGTCAAGTTCACCGTCGAAGATGGTCGATCGCATTGGTTAAACGGTCTTGCCCTCATCTGTAAGCATTGTCGATTTGAATTCCTTGAAGTTCCAGTCTAACATGTGCGAACGCAGCCGTCTATACCCTCTTCGCTGTTTCTTTCTGGGGCTTCCCCGACACCACTCGACTCATTCAGGGCCAACCCATTGTTTGTGTTCGATGAGAGTCCCTCGCATTCGTTTCTCACCTTCGTCTTCTCGTTACATCACTTGACTCGTCGTTCATTATGTCTGCCTCGATTTCTCTTCTTGCGTCGAAAGCCCTTTTGGGTTTGCTCGTTCTCTTTCTGAGATTCGCTGTTGTACTTGTACCTGCTTCTAGGACTCGAAGCTTTGACCGTATGTTATCCCCCGAGTTTGATGCCATTTGCGGTGGACAGCGAGCCAGTAAAACTTACATGTTGGTTACATGTTTGGAAGACGAAGCTGCTTTCTGATTTGAGCCAATCCGAGTCGCTCTGTTTCCACTTGATTGTCACGTTTTCGTGGGCGACATCAGGCCACAGCCAATCCGTAAATATACCTTAGTCTCTCTCCCCCCCATCCATCATACCATGTCAGCCCCAGAAACAGTATTCCCGTTCTCTTCTCTCCCCGATGAAATTCAAGGTCATATATTGGAGATCGCGGTTGACGATAACCCTCAGGATGTGTTAAATTTAACCCTCGTGTCAAGGAGGGCTGCTGCATGGTGGGTGTTGAGCACTAGCGTTGCACACAGTTGACACTTCACGACGCTCCAGGGTCCAGCCCCGCCTCTTTCGCGAAGTTGTGTTATCCACAGGCGTTCGTCATTCGCGATGGCCAAGGCACATGATCCTGTCAGATCTGCAACAGAGACCCAAACAGTTCTTAGCCGCCCATCTCAAAAGGTTGTGCGTTCTATATAATGCCATCAGTCTAGCAGATGTTGTGGAACTGTTACCTTCCTGCACTGGTGTGGTCGACCTCGCAGTCTGGATTGAATTCGCCGAACGGGGCTCCGGTCTATCAGGTGATTGGACAGAGGAAGAGGCAAGGCTAACAGCCGAGTTCTTTACCTGTTTGAACTCTCTCCGTACACTTAGGGATCTCTCCTTTGTGTATGACAACCTGGTATGGCTAGAGCGATTCAAGCCAACATCCCCTTTCATTATTTGGTGCGCCAACCTCAAATACCTGGACCTCATCTACTGGAGGGACATCGGGAGAGTTTTGCCCGTGCCTCTGCTAAATTACATGGAATCCCTGACGCACCTTTCTTTGTTTCCAACAACATTCCACCAGAAAGCGGATGAAGAGTTCGACGTATCAGCAGCCCTAAAGACTCGACCCACGTTGCAGGTCGTGCTGATTCTGTTAGACGACGGCACTGAGAAGTTGCTCACAGGGGCACCTTCTGATGTCCGTATCGTCTACCGTCACCACCAAGCAGTAGGACCTTCGAGATTTTGGCAATATCAGCACAAGAGCAAGTGGATCACGGCAGAAGAGGAGATAGCGCGAAGGAGGGCCTTGATCGCTCTAGCTTGATGCCCAGTCTAAGCTTAGGTTAAGGAACATGGATCAACTGCCTCCAAATCTCGGAAGGAGCACAACCGATTGAAGAATAGATGGATCGAGGCGACGACGAGTGGGAAACGCGAGAGCAGGAGCTAGCGCAAAGAAGAGCCTCCATCTCTCCTGGTCGAAGTACTGCCTAGGGGAATACTTGAATGTACTTTACGCATGATTCTCGTATCATTTGTAGGTGGTTGAATACATGTCGGAAGCTAGATGTCCTCGATGTAGTTGAAGAATATCTGTCTACATACTTGCCATGACACCTGTGACCTAATCTCTTAGATCTTGGGCTTGGTAAGCCTGGTCTGGAATTCAGGAGGATTAGTACTGAGTGAGCGCTAAAAGTGATCAATCGGGCTGCTGATCCGCTCCAGGTAACACAACGGCCGAATCGCGAATGCAGTTGCCCTCGATATTCAGTAACAATGAGGAGGGTAAAAAGGAGAAATGAATTCGATTTTGCGTTTGGGCTTCACCGTGGGTTCTCCCCACTCTGGCATGGCGTCGTACATACAGCCTTCAGTTGTTTGGCCCAACCATCGCTCTGTGATGGATTGATTGTACATATGGGTGCCATAAAATCACAGCCAATCCGACGGTCTTTTCATCCACGACACGATGTCAAACCTAAGCACATTTCCATTTTCTTCCCTCCCGGACGAGCTCCAAGGTTACATCTTTGAAATCGCAGTTGATGATAACCCTCAGGATGCGTTAAACTTAACCCTGGTTTCGAGGGGCGCTAATGCATGGTGAGTACAGGTATCGAGTCCCGATGTAATCAATGAATCCCCGAAAATGTTATAGGGTCCAGCCGCGCATGTTTCACCAGGTCATTTTATCCCCAAGTACTCAGTCGCGACGGCCAGGGTGCATGTTCCCGAGAGATATACAGCAGAAACCGGAAGGCTTCTTAGCCGCGCACCTCAGGAGGTTGTGCATGCCACACAAGTCTACCAACCTGGCAGTTGCTGTGGAGCTATTAGCTTGTTGCACGGGCCTAGTGGACCTCGCCGTCTGGATTTCCTTTACAATACTCGACGGCGAAGTGTCATTGGATAGGCGGAAAGAAGAAGAAATGCTTGTCGCCCAGCTCTGCAGCGCTTTGGGCTCCCTCCATGGACTTCGCTGTCTATCGTTTGCGTATCAAAACTTGGTACGGCTGGAGCCTTCCATGATGAAATCCCCTCCCGTCTGGTTTGCCAACCTCAAATATCTGGCCCTCATCTACTGGGAAGACCCTGGTAATTTGTTACCAGTCCCTCTACTGGGACACATGCAGTCTCTCACGCATTTATCTCTTCTTCCACCAGCATTGTCGTCCCTGCGTGTACAGAATGAAGGGTTCGATTTGGTCTCAGTCCTCGAGGCAAGGCCCACTTTGCAGGTGGTGTTGATCCTGCTGCGCGGCCATGCCAGCAACAGGCTCCTCACGACTGCACCTGCTGATATACGTATCATTTACCGCCGCTACCTAAGAGTGGGGGCTATAGAATATTGGGAAAAGCAGCACGATGACAAGTGGCGAACGGCAGAAGAGGAGATAGCGCGAAGGAGAGCCTCGACCTCTCTTGCTTGATGCATGCAGTATGTGACTGGTTGTGTATGTGTAGTAAGTTTGAAGGTTTACTGAGTTACCAGTAGCAGGAAGGACTTTCTACGTTGATGATGTCTTTCAGGAGGACTGGTACCCGAACGGCAAGGACCAAACCACCTTTCCCTCGTCAAACCAGCGATTTGCAAACCCTGTCAACAACTGGGAATGATGGCTCAATGAATTCATGAATGTTGCCCTTGTACTAGTATGCTAGAGACAGAAAAAACACGATGAATGAATCAGGGTGTGTTGGATGCTTGGAACGCTTGACGATGTTGTCGTAGCGGCCTGAGAACCACGCTCCTTCATACCCAAGTCTGGTAGCCAGGGAGTACTAGAGGGATATCAATACTGCAACTGTCTCGAATTGAGGCGCAGCACTCGCCCTTGAGCCTCGATCTCAATGTTTTGGGAACCGCGAACCGCGAACTCCGAACCAGGCGAGCTTTCCTCCCAGGACTGGGTTTTGATTGTCACGTTTTTGTGGCGGCATCAAGCCGCAGCCAAATCCGTAAATGCACTTTAGTCTCATTCCATCATACCATGCCAGCCCCAGACGCATTATTCCCATTCTCTTCCCTCCCCGAAGAGCTCCAAGGTTACATCTTTGAGATCGCGGTCGACGACAACCGTCAGGATGCATTAAATCTAACCCTCGTGTCAAGGAGGGCTGCTGCATGGTGGGTGTTGAGCACTAGCGTTGTACGCAGTTGACACTTCACGACGCTCCAGGGTCCAGCCCCGCCTCTTTCGCGAAGTTGTGATATCCCGGGCCAGTCGTCTATCGCTCGAATGGCGAGGGCACTTGGCCCTGTCGGATCTGCAAAAGAGAACCAAACAGTTCTTAACCGCCCATCTCAAACGGCTGTGCATGGTGTATAACTCTATGTCTCTAGCAGATGCCGTGGAACTGCTACGTTCCTGCATCGGCGTGGTTGACCTCGCGATCTGGATTGGATTCTCCGAACAACGTCCAGGGGTGCCCGAAAAACAGACAGAAGAAGAAGCAAAGCTAACAGCTGAGCTCTTTATCTGTCTGAACTCTTTTCATGGGCTCAAGGTCCTCTCGTTCGTGAATGACAACCTGTTATGGCTGGAGCGTTCCAAGCCGACGTCGCCTCCCCTTTGGTGTGCCAACCTCAAGTACTTGGACCTCATCTACTGGAAGGACCCCGGGAGAGCTTTGCCCGTTCCCCTGTTGGGGTACATGGAATCTCTGACGCACCTTTCCCTGTCTCCACCAACGCTTGCCAAGGAAGTGGTGGAAGAGTTCGACGTGTCTTCAGCTCTCAGGACGCGGCCGACGTTGGAGGTCGTCTTGATTCTGCTGGACAGAGTCGCACATGAGCTCCTCGTAGCTGTACCTTCTGATATACGTGTCGTCTACCGCCGCCACTCAGCACTGGAACCTTCGAGGTATTGGAAATCACAGAAACGCGGCCAGTGGCCCACGGCAGAAGAGGAGATAGCACGAAGGAGAGCCGCAACCTCTCCTGCTTGATCCATTATGTGATCGGTTATTATGTACATGTACGAACCTTCTGTGGACCGTCTAAGCATGACCGCGATACATACGATATCCTTGTTCTTTTCACCTTTCAGAGAGTTGTCATGGATCCCCAATGACTCCTTGGAAGATCTGTAAGTGCTATGTACTGAGGGATTCTTGTGTGTATCTATGAGCTGTAACTTTAGTCGAAATCGTTCTGTGATGGATTGATTATCACAACGTCTAATCAATGCAACTTGCTCTCCCCCACCATGCCAGGTACCGACTCGTTCCCATTCTCTTCCCTTCCCGAAGAGCTCCAATGCCACATCTTCGAAGACGCGGTTGATGAAGACCCCGAGGGTGCATGAGACCTTGCTCTCGTCTCGCGGAGCGCCGCTGCATGGTGAGTTGATGGGCAAGGGCAGCCTACTCATACACATGCCTCATTCCCTTTCACAGGGTCCAACCCCGTATATTTCGCGAGGTGGTCCTATCTCTTAACCCTCACTCAAGACAACCAGGGCAGATATTGCTACGGGATTTGCAGACGAAACCCGACCAATTTTTGGCTGCCCACCTCAAGAGGTTATGCATGCCCTACGAGTCTATCAGTCTTGAAGCTGCTGTGCAGCTATTAACACCCTGCATCGGTGTGGTTGATCTTGCAATGTGGATTGAATTCGGAACATGGGGCGAACTGCCAGATGGACAGGCAGAAGAAGACGAGAAAGAAAGGCTAACCACCGAGTTCTCCAACTCTTTGGACTCCCTTCAAGGGCTCCGGTCTCTTTCATTTGTGTATGATCACCTGGTACAGCTAGAGCGTGCTCTGACGTTACCTGCCGCTTGGTGTGCAAGGCTCAAGTACCTGGACCTGGTCTGGTGGCAAGAACCCGGGAATGTGCTATCAGTCCCCCTTTTGCAACATATGGCGTCCCTGACCCACTTATCCCTTCTTCCAACATCATTTCGCCATGTAATCAGGGAGGAATTCAATGTGGACCCAGTCCTCAAGGCAAGACCCACATTGCAGGTAGTTTTGATTCTGTTGCACCAGGTCAGCGAGGAGCTCATCCGAGCTGTACCTGCCGATGTACGAATAATCTACCGTCGCTACGAGAGAGTTGCGGCTATTGAATATTGGAGAAGCCTTGCCCGCATCGGTGGTCCCAAGTGGGCGACAGCAGAAGTAGAGATAGCGCGGCGGAGGCCTCAATCTCTCTCAGGTTGAGCCGATTTCGACTCACATACTAGGACTAGGATTTAGATGCTTCACCACATATTCTTTTTCCCTTGTTGGTTATCCGCACGACGGCACATACTTTGCGTACTTGGTCCTCGTTTCCTCGGAGACTGTCCTTTTGTAATGTTGTTGTTTTCATCGGAGCTGCTATTCGAGTGATGGACAATCAGACTATCGACCGATGCACCTTCACCCAACCCCCTTACCATCCCATGCCAGTCCTCACCGCGTTCCCTTTCTCTTCCCTTCCTGAAGAGATTCAAGGCTGCATATTTGAGATTGCGGTTGACGAGAACCGTGGGGATGCGCTGAACCTGGCTCTGGTGTCGCGTACTGCTGCTGCATGGTGAGTAAAGGGATATTGGAGCGCCCATAAATACGGTCCGTTTAACTTTGGTGAAATGCCACAGGGTTCTACCTTGCATCTTCCGCCAGGTCATCTTATCACCGAACCCCGACTCGCGGTTGCCAGGGACCATGTTCCCGAAGGATCTGGAGCAGAAGCCTAAAGACTTCTTAGCAGCCCACGTAAAGAGGTTGTGCATGGCACATGCTTCTATCAGTCTGGCAGATGCTGTGGGACTGCTAGCTTCCAACACGAGTTTAGTCGACCTCGCAATCTGGATCGACTTCGCAACAGGAGCCTACGACTCGGACGACGAACTACCAGCTGGCCGACAAGATGAAGACGAGAAGCTGGCCCTTGAGTTCTTCCAAAAAACTCTGAACTCTTTGCCTGGACTCCAGAATCTGTCGTTCGTGTATGACAACCTGACGCAGCTGGAACGTTCCATTGCGATGTCCGGCCCTCCTGCTTGGTGTGCCAGACTGAGGTATCTGGATCTAGTCTATTGGTCAGTAACCGCCAGAATGCTGCCAATCTCATTACTGAAGGAGATGGAATCTTTAACCCATCTATCCTTTGCTCCGGCGGCATTCAACCACAGAGCGAAGGACGAGTTTGGCGTGTTATCGGCTCTTGAGGTGCGGCCCACGCTGCAGGTGGTGCTAATTCTGCTGGATGATGTGCCAGAGCCCATCGCAGCTACACCTCCAGATATTCGTATCATCTACCGCCACCACCGAGGAGTGGAACCCATAAAGTACTGGGAAAATCAGCATGAAAGCAAGTGGATCCCGGCAGAAGAGGAGATAGCGCGACGGAGAGCTGCAATCTTGTTTTCTTGACGATCAAGATGGAAGTGGAGGTGTGCCCTGAAGGATTTGGGATTTAAACGAAGAGGAATGTAGTTGGATACATGTACGATGCGATTGAATGGTAATTTACAATGCCCTGTTGGAGGAGCTTGCGGTGAGAACAAGGAAGCAAATGAAAAGATGTCCAAGGGGAAGGGAACGAAAATGTTAGGCTGAGACCCGAGAAGCCGTCGCTTCTGCCGCCTTGACTGCGGTTTCAAACGCCTCCAGAAGAGTCTTGGTATCCTCCAACCCAACACTTATCCGAATGAGGCCACGATCGACACCATACTGCTCCGCCCAATCCAGCTCAGTATAGTGAGCAAGGATCGTGAAAGGACAGGCGAGGGTAAAGTTGGTGCCGAGACTCGGACCCTTGTACGAAGGCAGGTTATCGAAAAAGGCACGAGATGCTTCGAGGGAGGTGAAGGTGAGCGAGAACAGTCCGCCATAGCCACCCGCTGTGCCGTCCTCCGAGCTGTCGCTGGTGATACGACAGTGGTTGTAGTGCTCGGGGGTGCTGTATTTGGGATAGAACACCTCTTTGATCACAGCGTTTGGAGAGTTGTTCTTTAGCGTTCGCGATAAAAGGAAGTCGCAGACAGTTTCAGCTTTGCGATTGATGGTTCGAACCCGCTGCTTGAAGTCGCGCGAGTTTCGTTCCATGTAGATCGCATCCTCGTCAAAGTAGATGTCTTGGAAGTTTTGCGTGAGTTGAGCCTTTAGCGACGCGTAATGCTTGCCCTTGGGGTTCAATATCAGGCTGAGAAGAGTTAGCTTTGGTTGACTTTGCAAAGGATTTCGACGCACCTTCCGCCCATGACGTTCGATTCCCCGCTAAACACCTTGGTGAGGCTGCTGACCACAATGTCCGCATACTGCAGAACCTTGACGTTCACCAAGTTGCCCACCGTTTCGTCAATAATGATAATGAAGTCGTACTTGTCTGCAAGCTGGCGCAGTCTAGGAAGGTCTGCTGAGCGAAGCAGAGGATTTGAAGGGAACTCGGTGATGAGAGCCAAAACGGGTCGACTACCAGGATTGCTAGAAACCTCAGCTTCCAGAAGCTTTTCCAGTTCGTCGATATCGCTGTCAAGTCCGTTTCCGAAAAAGTGGCATCCGGGCCCCCATTTTTCGAGAACCTTGAGAGTGTCGGTGTATGGGAAACTAAAAGAAAGTTAGAATGGGGACTAAAAGCGACAATGTCCATCTCACCTGAAGCAAACGCTCTTTGCGGGACCGAGTGCGTCTAGCGCAAGTTGATGAGAGTTCCAGATGGCGCACATCCCAGTAGGATAGAGGTAGACATCGCCGTCTGATACATCCTTGACGCCGCGAGTGCTGGGACCAACGGCCAGATCCTCCTGCCCTGCTTGGCCCTGACAATCAGGTACATCGCATAGCAGCACGCCAGCAATCCTCCTCTTCAACGCCCTCTTGGCAAAAGCAGCTTCAGCGAGGGGAAGGTTGCGTCCGTATCGCTCCTCGAGGTACGTCGTATTGACATCATCCTCTTGACTGATTGTTGTTTTCCCTTTGGTGGGGGACTTCTTTGCTCCGTAACGCTTGTTGACCACACGCTGGGCAACAGGCTGCAGGTCCTTCTTCGCCTCTTCTGGAAGCAGTGACAGGCACTTTTCGGCATATCGACTCGAGATACCCTGTCCGGTGTGTTGCCAAAACTCTTTCGCGATGGGGAATGCGTCTGCGGGGAAAAGGACGATATGAAGCTCAGCGCATGACGCAGAGATGGTGTCCGGTTTGGGTTTGTCCTTCTCTTCGTCGGGGCACATGAAGAGATCGACGAGTCTGGCTGTCGCTGGTTTGCCCAGGATAGCAGACCGACGCTGGATGAAGGAACGACAGTGCTCTGCGGCCCGTTTGTTCGAGAACAGCATGCACTTCTCGTTGCCCACTGCGTACTTGTGAGCACAAATCGACGCGAGCTGCGTATATAGTTTGTCCATAAGCCCCAAGACGGTCAAGATACTGGACCTCCTACGTACCTTGACAATGGTCAAGTGGATAAAGAAGCGGGGGTAGCCAGTCGTCATACTGTCCACCACCCGAGCATCTCCCTCTTCGTACCCCACATTATCTCTCCAGGTCGGCAGAGACACAGAGATGGCATGGGGAGTGTCTGGAGGGATGGAGATGCCGAGATTGCAGCCACCAAGCATAGTCCTAGATGGTCGTGATGGTATGAAAGCAAAAGTTATGAGTTGTGATTATCTGCAGCCCCAAAAAGCCCAGGAATTTGGAAGGGGTTCAGGGGATTCGAATGACATGACGGTGGCACGGAGGTAAAAGTTCAAGCAATTGAAAATCGGCCGTCAGAGACGCGATCGGCCGGTTTGCCGCAGTGGCGAGTGAGGGCGATGTGATGAGCAAAGTTTGCTTGAGAAACGGTGATTGGTGATATTCTTCTGTTATGTTGTACATGAATTGTATTTCTGATATACATGGACGCAGAAAGTGTCCAGAAGAAAGCTTTGTGAAAGGGTCCCATATTTAACAAAATGTTCAACCCAGAAAGGAAAAAGGAATTGGGAAGGCAAGGGAGAAGGAGGGCAGCAATTCAGTTTGTAGGAGAGACTACTGGAGATTCCGCAAACACAGGGCCTGGGCTGACGACAACGATAGTCGGTTTGCTCATACGAATGCTCCTTCTTCGCTCAGGAACCACTGTCGGGATATGCAAGGAATCGAGTGGGACCGGTGAATCCATCGGAGATGACATGGAAGGGCTGAGGGCTATGACGCTCGGGCTCCGTCGTATGTTGACACTGTTTGACCTTGAACGAGCCACGGAGCCCCGAGACCCGGAACTATGAGAGGAACTCGACGACTGTCTGCGATGACGCTGCATTTCCGTGGGATCAACGTTCCTGATCCCAGCCAGCTTCGCGAACAGTGCAAGAACTGGATCGACATGAGCAAAGTGTTCGATTGGAAGGCAAATGAAAACCTACTATCAACGATAGATACTATCCCACAGAGGTTTCCCATCGCGCTGGGACCCAAGATTGGCGAAGACAATGTTGACTCGCGAGCTACAAAGACGCGATGTGCGTTGGTAGCGAGAATCTTCTCGATAGTGTAGAGAAGTGGGCTAGAGGGCAGGACCGAGTATACGGGATACTTGTCCACGCCGTCTGTGGATCCGTCGGGATGCTAGCAAGTCATCAGATTCAAGTGCAAAGATTCATGCAGGAGCAACAGACCTTGATTAATGAGATGAACTGGTGGAGGGGTGTTATTAGGAACTGGTTGCTTTGAGAAGGAATCACGATCTTGGAGAACATCAGTACAGGGAGAAAGAGTGGCAAAGTGAAGCCTACCTTGCCAATGTCCGTGACGCTGACAGCGCTAAGCAAAACGCCACTCTCGTCCTCCAACACGGCGATGCTGCTCACTCCATCCTCGCTCATGAGCCTCATGGCATCGAGAATCGTGGCGGATGCTAAGGCAGCTACGACCGAGGTCGTCGTGTTGAAAGAAGGGAGTGGCAGAGTCTGCAAAGCATTGGACAGGTAGTCCCGGAACGAAGGGGTTGACTTGGCATACGATGCAAACCAGGACAACAGCGCTCTGTCAGACACTATCCCGCTGAACTTGGCAGAGTCGTCCGCAGCCTGAATGAGAACTTCAATCAAAGTCAGCAAACGCTTCGAGTGCTCAGACTGCATGGACCTCACCTCGATGCGTTCCTCTCGAGAAGATTTCAAGCAGGGATATGATGGTAGCATCATGAGGAAGGGTGACTAGCGGGTTCTTGTCCGACAAGTCTGGCAGACAGTTATCAGCTGTCCCACTTACACAGATAAGCGTCACTCACTGCTCACAAGGTGGACTGGAACGCTACCCGCCATTGCAGCCTCGATGATTTTGTCGCGCCTATCATTGGCGTCTGCACCATTGAGTGAAAAGGTGTGCCGGGTGGCAGCCAAAGTGAGAAAGGCGTTCACGTCAGAGTACTGGTGGTAGAGCCATGAATTCCAGGTTCAGTGGGTTTACCAAAGGGAGAACATACGTCGAATAGGCCTAGATATCCTTTCTCTCCACCAGTCGCCTCATCCTGAGCGACGACAAGACAGCCCAGATCCTCTGAAGAGAGTCGCTAAGACGGTTTCAGCTTCAATTCAATGGCACTCGTCATGAGCACCTACGTCACAAGCGTCCTCAACGCTGGTATTGGCACCGATAACGACCACTTCGCCGTCAATCAAGTCTAGCGCTCATTGTCAACTTCAGGCTCCCACATGCCACCGACTGGTCTGCTTACCTCTCGCATAGACGGATGCCCATGCTCCCGTCCATTCAGGCGCCCCACTCTCTGTCGCATCTACCTGAATAACGGCAGGATTGGTGTTCCAGCTACTACCACTCCCATTCACGGATTGAGAGAGCCTCCTGGTGTGTGACATGGTCGATGTTGAGCTTTCAGTATAACTGTGACCATCAACGTTCAGGAGGAATATAAAGGAAACCAGCGATCAATAGAAGCATCGACGAGCCGACGTCGAGGCTGGACCGTGGATGGGAATAAGACGAAGGCGCTCGACGCGGAATGCTGTAACCCCCGACATTTGATGCCTTTCTCACCCTGACCTCCATGTCCAGGAGCACTACCCTTGCTCTTACACCTTCGTCGTCGTCGTCGAGATGGCATCGCAAACGAGGTGGAATTTCCTGAAGGACAAAGTGACTATGTCGGACGAGCAACGGGCAATGTACGCTGCGGAACGTTTGGACAACTTCCGCTGGATTGCGCAGCTTCTGGCTGCAACATCCTCAGTGACGTTATCAGATTCTGCTCTGGTACCCGTCGAGGTCAAGGAGGATATAAGAGACATAGGTGCGCTAGCAGGAATCTTGTAGCAGGACTGTTGACTAACCATGATCAAGGCCAATTCGCAGAACTGATTTACTCCTCAGTTCCACTTGAACGGCTGCTGGAGCACATTGATACCCTTACAAGATCGGGCTATCCACTAGAGCACCATGACGCTCTGAAAGGTGCCACTCTAGAGGACTTCTTCTACGGAAGCGTCGCCAAACTCCCTGTGGCCGTGTTTCACAGGGCATCACGGAACCAGGTGGTCATTGCAATAGCAGGGACCACCCAAATTCAGCACATCGCTCAAGACCTACGCTTCCTCAAGACAAGGCATCCATCCGGGAAGGGAAGCCTTCACAGCGGCTTCTGGTCTTTGTACTGCGGTATAGCAGAGCAAGTAAAGTCCAGTTTGCGCAAAGTTCTCGAAACACACACGCCATCCGAGGTCGTGGTCACTGGGCACAGTATGGGAGGAGCAGTTGCTTACCTCCTTTGCGCGGACTTGCTGGCAGAGCAGGAGCTCTCTGAACTGCCCAACTTGAAGCTCATAACCTTCGGATCGCCAAGGGTAGGAGACGAGGCTTTCGTAGCCTCCTTTAGAGGTCTGGTGAAGGCGTATCAAGCAGAGCATGGGGAAGACTCCTTCATCGACTATGCAGTGAGAGGGTACAACGATGGTAAGCATTTCTCTGCATTTCGAGGCCCTTTCTGAAAGCGGATTATCTCCTGTAGGTGTCCCAGCGCTGCCACCACTGAAGATCGGCTTTCGCCATTTCGCAGAGCAACCCATCTACTCCACTGGCGACCAACTCTACCACATTCCAGCCTCTGAGTCTGAGTTCACCTCATTTCAGGTCGAAGGAGCTCTTGCTCATCCATCTGTCTTCCCTCGAGGAGGTCACAACTATTACAACGGAAGGGAACTCGAAAGACTTCTGAGGCGCATCGCATGGCTGGATAAGGCCAAGTTTCCCGATCCTGGTTGGGAGGAACGCTACCAGGCGATCGTCAACAAGAAGCCCTGAACTTGACTAGGCCGCTGGCAATAGACTGTAGGTCCTATCATTTTGCTCTCGAATGCATTCCATATTTTATCACGTCACAGTTGACATTCAACATCGCTACTGTAATTGATAGTGAATTATAGAACTTCGCTTAGGCTGCCGGGCCCAAGTCAGGCGCCAATCGCTTCCTCAACCTCGAGCTCAGACTCGAGGGCGGTCCCTTTTTGTTTGGCCGAGAGTCTGTTTGCATTTTGATAGGCTTCGATTTTAGAAGAGGACGCACTCCACGACTTTCATCCCGACGTCTACCCTCAACCCATCCCTCCACTACCCCGGAGCCTAGCTCGTCCATGACACAAGTAAAGATCATCTATATCGATTTGGATGGTCTGGATGACGAAGACCTCGATGAGATCTACGCGACTGCCGGTAGAGAACTGACAAAGGCTCGAAAAGCTGGAAGTCAAATCGAGCTCCGTCTACTCAGTCCTGGGCTTGAAGAGCCGGGGAGTGAGAGAGACGATGCTTTCACGAGACCCGATTTTTCTCCCCGGGAAGGTCTGGTCGAATTCTTGACAGAAAAGACATGGGACTGGAACAGCGTATACATTGACCTTGGAGAGTACCCCGACTTTGCCAATTCGATCTTAGACCAATCTGCAAGGATGTGGCACAAGCTGCACACCATGACCCTCGTCAGCAATGAATGCAACTTCCGTGGGGATGGTGACGAGGAAGTGTTCTGCCAATCTATACGGCTGAAGGCAGCCAACTTTCCCGCCTTGCGAGACGTTGCGCTGAAGATGCCTAATTGCCGCTTCGAAGGCACTATTACGCTCCCCTGGTCCCAACTCACGTCGCTAACTCTCGAGGCCTTCTTTGGCCTCCTTTCAAGCTACTTCAAAGCTCTCAAACAGTGCACATCGCTACAGCACCTTCGCTTGGCGTTAAATACACGCAACAGCGAATTCTTCGATCGCTCAGCAACGCCTACTAATCTACTCCTCCCGCAGCTCATTTCGTTGACGCTTGACTTGCACATTGAGTCTGATGTGTTGGAAAGCTTTCTCGATGCAGCAACTCTCCCCAGTCTTCAACAGCTCAAGATCTCTGGTACCGTCGACCAGACCGCCTGTTTCCAGTCAATCTCCGAGCTCATAGACCGGTCTGGCTGCAGTCTTGCGGAGGTGAATTACTCGACGACAGTCGAGGAAAATAAGCGATGGCGACGATACATCGAGGTTGGAGAAGAAGAGGGGCAGAGCGAGGAGGATGAGTGACGAACTCAACATACGTCTGGTGGTAGTTGTTGTAGTCTGGTCAACTGGTAAGTGAGCCTATGTTTCATGATTATCTTCAGCAGTATTTTCAAGATAGTGTAACAAAGGATATCTCCAGGCTTTGGTGAGAGAGTTGGCACCAGTATTCGAAGCTAATTATGGACATCACAGCGGTAACTACCCGCTAGATGCCGAAGCCTCTTTTACCACTCCCTGGTGCCTCCTCAGTCTTTCCAGTTCCTTTCATGACAACACCAGTTTTCTTCCCGTTTCTGAAGTTACCCCTAGAATTACAACGTCATATACTGGAGTATGCAGCCGACAGTAGCTATGACCATGCGTCGAATTTGGCTTTGATATCCCGCTTTGCAGCCCACTGGTGAGCTTGCAAGCACTTGCCCTTTCGTAAAAGAAACCCCTGAAGAGAGCCGTTAGCGTGCAGCCGCGCATCTTTCGCAGATTGTGCTTTTGCCGTGCCTGGCCGACAGATCGCCATTTGGACATCAGGGAAGCCCCGCAGTCGCTGCCCAAGGGCTTTCTCGCTCGCCATGTTAAGCACTTGTGTATCATGGTCGGCGGCATTGTTGCCAATCGTGCACCTGCCATATTGTCAGCGTGTAGCGGCGTTATCGACCTAGCTTTCTTGGTCTACTTGCCCTTCGATGGGTCAATTGCAGAGGATCATGACGGTTTATTCTCAAAACTTCTTCACTCCCTTCCTCTCCAACGCCTCTCTTGTCTCCACTGGCACCTCACCAACTTCCAATCCCATCCAGGGTCGCCTCCCCCTTCATAGATCCAAAGTCTCACTCACCTCGACATCCACTGTGGTGGGAACGCTGAGATTGAGCAACGCTTCAGGGTACCTTTGCTCGCCCAACTCAAATCACTCACACACCTCTGTCTCCAGGGCTCCAATCTGACCTTTGAAGAGTCGGCTCCACTATTGGTCCTACGCACCAGACCGTCGTTGCGAATTCTCATCATTCGGGTCGGATTCAAGGCACCATCTGCGCTGCTTTTGGAGAACACCTATTTAGACGATCGTATCGTCTATACGCCACTTTTGAGGGGATCACTGATAGCGAACTGGGAAAAAAGCTGGGAGTCTGGCACAGAGAATATGTGGTCACTGGCAGAGGATGTGGTGCGCAGAAGGCGAGCGCAAGCTTCACCCAGCTAGGTTTCATTTTTGTTTCTTAAACTCAGCTACTGTAAAGACGAATCTTGAGAGGTTTCCGATAACCAGCTTCTATCCCGCTGGACTCGCAATAATGTTTTTCAAACGATTTTCCCCAATAGTTTCCGCCATAATCTAACAAAAAGTCCTGTCTAGCATGTGGCGATTGTAATCTAAACAGCAAGGATGGCTCGTTACGTGCCACTGGCAAAAGATACGCACTTGCGCGCAGTTGAACAGCTGCAACTGCATATCGCTTGGCTTGACCTCGCAAGTTGCCGAAGGTTCTTTCTTTCGCAGTTCCCTTCATGACAACTATAAAACACTTCCCCTTTCTTGATCTACCCCCCGAGCTACGGTGTCATATACTGGAGTTTGCAGCTGATAGCAGCTACCGCCATGCATCGAATTTATCTTTAATATCCCGCTTTGCAGCCCATTGGTGAGCTTGTGAGCGCTTACCCCTTTCATGGAGAGAGCCCTGAATCCAGTTAATAGTGTGCAGCCCCGCATATTTCGCTGGGTCTGCCTAAGATAAGACTCGGCTATATACCCCAAATCAGAGGGCGCAAACATCCCGGCATCGATTCCAAAGGACTTCCTCGCACACCATGTCAAACACCTGTGTATCACAGGGAGAGTTGCTTCCAACCATCTACCCTCCATACTTTCGGCCTGTACCGGGGTTATCGACCTGGCATTGTGGGTCCGTTCATTGGATGGTTTGATCACAGAGGATCGTGAAGGCTTTCGCTCAAAGCTGCTTCACGCCCTCCCACTACAACGCCTTTTTTGCCACTCCTTGCTCCTAAGCGATCTCCAGTCCCATCCCTCGTCGCCTCCCCCTCGCTGGTTCCAAAGCCTGACACACCTTACCATTTACTATAGTGGGAACGCAACCATTGAGCAACACTTCAGGGTTCCTTTACTGTCGCACCTCGAATCACTCACACATTTATGCCTGTGTCGAGCCTCCAATACGATTTTCGAAGAATCGGCCCCATTGTTTGTGCTGCAGACGAGGCCATCGCTGCGAATCCTCATGGTTTGGGTTGGGTCGCAGGCACTTCACCAGCAGCTTTCGGAGAAGCCCAGTTTGGACGCCCGCATCGTCTATCGACGATCATTGGCTGGGCAGTCAATGATATTTACTTGGGAAAACAACTGGGAACCTGGGAACATGTGGTCGCAGGCCGAAGACGTGGTGCGCAGAAGGCAGGCGGTAGCGTATCCCAAAGGCATTGTTCCTTACACTCAGCTACAGTAGATGAATCCAGACAGGTTCGCATTTTGCCGATAACCAACTTTTATCCCACTCGACTCGGATGTCATGCATATTCCTTCTCGAATACCATGTCCTCGCTTCCTTCTTTTCCCTTTCTCAAGCTACCCCTGGAACTTCAGGGCTGCATACTAGAATATGCGGCAGACAGTAGCTCTGGAAAGGCTTCAAACCTGGCTCTCGTATCCCGTTCTGCCGCTCGATAGTAAACACCTTCTGAGACTTCCTGTGCGAACGCTGATAACATACCAGCGTGCAGCCACGCATCTTTCGCAGGCTGTGCTTGCCAGGAAGGATTCCTTACCTTAGACCTAACGACACCAAGATTCCAACATCACTGGCAGAAGGCTTCCTCGCTCTGCATGTCAAACACCTATGCATAACGGGTCAAGTTCTTACCGACGAAGCTGCTGCCGTCTTAGCAGCGTGCACCGGGGTCATTGACCTGGTTTTATGGGCTGACTTCTCAAACGACGGAACTGTGGAAGACCTTCAAGGACTGTGCTCGAAGCTTCTTCTGCCACTTGCCCTTCGGCGTCTGACCTGCCGTTACGATCATCTCTCGGACGTTGAAGCCTGCCCTGGATCCTCCCCTCATCCCTGGCTCCAGACGCTGACGCATTTCACAGTTCCTGTCCTAAAACATCTTACGTCGCTCACACACCTTTGCCTCTCCCCCGACTCTGTTCTTCACGGCGAAACATTCAGCGAGCCGGCCTTGGTGGCGGTATTGGAAGCAAGGCCGTCTTTGCAGATCCTTTTGATTCAGAACCCGTTGTGGAGGGTGCATCTGGAGAGGCCTTGTGTGGACCCGCGCATTGTCTACCGGCGTGAGCCTTTGGGGGTAGAGGCAATATCAGATTGGGAGGGACACTGGGAGGGGACGGCGAACAAGTGGACAGAAGCTGAGGAGTGTGTTCGAGAAAAACGGTCAGGGATGCTTTCCAGTCAGTTTCAGAAAGTGCCATATCGCGAGCCCTGCACAAGTGCTAGGAGGTAGCAGGAGGTGGGCCAAGTGTGCTCAAGAGCAACTTGAAGTTCGCATTTTGCCGGTAGCTGATTGATAGCTAACCCCTCATGATTCTGCTTGACATTTACTTTCGACATCATGGCTTCGCTTCTTTCTTTTCCCTTTCTCAAGTTACCACCGGAACTTCAAGGTCACATACTAGAATATGCGGCGGATAGCAATTCTGGAAAAGCTTCCAGCCTGGCCCTCATATCCCGTTTTGCTGCTCAATAGTAAACGCCTTCCAATCGGACGTCCATGTGCAAACACTGATAACATACCAGCGTGCAGCCACGCATCTTTTGCAAGGTGTGCTTGGGCAAGAGTTCCGGATTTGAAGCCCTCAAACCTGAAGACATAATGATTCCAAAATCACTTGCAGAAGGCTTCCTCGCTCTCCATGTCAAACACCTATGTATAACGGGTGCGGTTCTTGGTGACTACGCCGCCACCTTCCTATCAGCATGCACCGGGGTTATTGACCTGGTTTTATGGTCTGACCTCTTGGAAGCTTCGGAAAAGACAACTATAAAGGACCGGCAAGGACGGTGCGCGAAGCTTCTGCACCCCCTCCCTCTTCAGCGGCTTTCCTGCCGCTACGATCTTCTCTGGCATGTTGAAGCATTCCCTGGACCATTACCTCAACCCTGGTTCCAGACGCTCACGCACCTGGACATTTATTATGACCATGTTGAGGACATCGAGCAACATTTTATAGTTCCTCTGCTGGAACATCTTACATCACTCACACACCTTGGCCTCACCCCCGATGCTGTTCATGGCAACACGTTCAGTGAGTCGGGCCTCCTGGCGGTATTGAAGTCAAGACCGTCACTGCAGATCCTATTGGTTCAGGTTCTTCTGTGGGAGCTGCTTCAGGAGCTCTTGGAGAAGCCTTGGGCGGACCCGCGCATTGTCTACCGACTGGAGCTAACGGGGGACGAGGCGATTGAAGATTGGGAGGCACACTGGGAGGGAACTCCAACTATGTGGACGGAAGCTGAGGAGGTTGTATTAAAAAGGCGGCCAAGGATACCTGACGGGTAGTTCCAGCAAGGGCTATAACAGCTATTGCGGGACCCAAACCATAGCTAGGAGGTAGCACTGAGCAAGCAGGAGGTGGGCAACTAAACACGTTCGGATTTTGCCGGTAACCCCTATTTACCGCTCAACACTACGATGATGAACCTTGTTGAATACTATGGACTCGTTACCCTCATTCCCGTTTCTCAAGCTACCCCTGGAACTTCAGGGTCGCATACTAGAATATGCGGCAGACATCAGGGCCGGAGATGCTTCAAATTTAGCCCTCGTATCCCGTTTTGCTGCTCAATAGTCAGCGCCTTCCAACTTCCAAGATGTCCCTGTGCAACCGCTGATAACATCTCTCAGTGTGCAGCCACGCATCTTTCGCAAGGTGTGCTTGGGAAACAGAACTGGGCCTGAAGACCTCGGATCCAAAGACAAGAATATCCCAACGTCACTTGCGAAAGACTTCCTCGCCCTCCATGTCAAATACCTATGCATAACGGACAACGTTGAAGGCAACCTCGCTGCTGCCGTGGTATCGGCATGTACCGGAGTTGTTGACCTGCTTTTATGGGCTGACCTCTGGGGAGACTTGGGAGAGATCACAGTGGAGGACCGTCAAGAACAGTGCTCGAAGCTTCTTCACTCCCTCCCCCTTCGGCATTTTTCCTGCCGTTATGATCATCTTCGGGAGGTTGAAGCCTTCTCCGGATCGTCCTTTCACCCCTGGTTCCACACCCTGACGCATCTCAAGATTTTTTATGCAGCGGTTGACGACATTGAGGAATATTTCAAAGTTCCCCTACTGAAACAGCTTACGTCGCTCACACACCTTTGCCTGGCGGCTGTCGATATTGGGTTTGGCGACCCGTTTGTCGAGTCGGGCCTCCTGTCGGTGTTGGACGCATGCCCGTCATTGCAGATTCTAGTGGTTCAAGTATACGTTGAGGAGCCGCTTCAGGAGCTCTTGGAGAAGTCTTGGGCGGACCCGCGCATTGTCTACCGGCTGGAGCCAACGGGGGAAGAGGCGATTGAAGATTGGGAGGCACACTGGGAGGGAACTCTAACCATGTGGACGGAAGCTGAGGAGGTTGTATTAAAAAGGCGGCCAAGGATACCTGACGGGTAGTTCCAGAAAGGGCTATAACAGCTATTGCGGGACCTAAACCATAGCTAGGAGGTAGCAGGAGGTGGGCAACTAACAAGTTCGGATTTTGCCGGTAGTCAACCCCTATTTACTGCTCAACGCCACAATTCGGATGTACCTTCTTGAATAATATGTATTTGGCGCGCGACCGGCCAGTGTGCGAGCGGAGAGTATGTATTCGTTGGTGTTAATAGAACCACGATTCTACCATTATGGTACTGGGACCAGGATTACCCACCGCACGTTCGCTGTCAATGGAAACTACGCCCTGACCTGTGGTCCTACAAGCAAGAAAAGCTAAAAATGACTGACCGAGTCGATGCTGATTGTCTCTCTGCTGCACCTGCTTCAGATCTGGGCCATTTCTGTATGCGTGTCTGCAATACACGAAGGAGAAGTGGAAACGAAGCATCGGCAAACGGGTCAACGCGACATGTTTGATGACGCGACGGTCTGGCAGCACACAAGACATGCTTCAGGCCTGAACGTGTATTCAACAGACGAAGTTTGGAGGGTTTTCTCCATATTATTGTAGTCAAAGTGAATGGGCATCCTCATGCCAAGTTTTGCATCTGTAGCTGCTCAGGCATACAGCGAAAAACGCCAAAAGGTGGCAATTTTTCGGGCTAAGAGATTGGCTCTGTTTGGTCGCAACCTGGCCGCTGCCCCTCTCTCCGTGTTAGCCAGGAAGCTCACTCCGCTCGCAACTATGGACTCGTTACCCTCATTCCCGTTTCTCAAGCTACCCCCGGAACTTCAGGGTCGCATACTAGAAGATGCGGCAGACATCAGCGTCGGAAATGCTTCAAATTTAGCCCTCGTATCCCGTTTTGCTGCTCAATAGTAGGCGCCTTCCAACTTCCAAGACGTCCCTGTGCAACCGCTGATAACATATCTCAGTGTGCAGCCACGCATCTTTCGCAATGTGTATTTGGGCAGCAGAACTGGACCTGAAGACCTGGAATGTGAAGACATGAGTATCCCAACGTCACTCCCGAAAGGCTTCCTCGCTCTCCATGTCAAATACCTGCGCTTAACGGCCTACGTTGAAGGCAACCTCGCTGCTGCCGTGGTATCGGCGTGCACCGGGATCATTGACCTGCTTTTATGGGCTAACCTCTGGGGATACTTGGGAGAAATCACAGTGGAGGACCGTCAAGAGCAGTGCTCGAGGCTTCTTCACTCCCTCCACCTTCAGCGTTTTTCCTGCCGTTACGATCATCTTTGGAATGTTGAAGCCTTCTCTGGATCGTCCTTTCACCCCTGGTTCCACACCCTGACGCACCTCAAGATTTTTTATGCAGCGGTTGACGACATTGAGGAACATTTCACAGTTCCCCTACTGAAACAGCTCACGTCGCTCACACACCTTTGCCTGGCCCCCGAGCCTGGGTATGGCAACACGTTTAGCGAACCGGGCCTCCTGGCGGTGTTGGATGCAAGGCCGTCATTGCAGATTCTAGTGGCTCAGGTATATCTGGAGGGGCTGCTCCAGGAGCTCTTGGAGAAGCCTTGGGTGGAGCCGCGCATTGTCTACCAATTGGACCTATCGGGGGAGGAGGCAATTGCAGATTGGGAGGCACACTTGGAGGGGAAACCAACCATGTGGACGAAAGCCGAGGAGTGCGTGCGGAAAAGACGGTCAGAGGCACATGGCAGGTAGTGTCGGTAAGGGCCTTCACGTCTCTTGGAGTCTACGCGAGGAAGTGGGCGGTTAATCAAGAATAGAAGAGGCTGCATTGGAATCATTGAATAGCGATACATGTCATTATAGCGAGTCCGTGGGTCTGTATACAAGATATGAGCGTGTATGAGCGGGGTATAGGCGACACAGTGTCCTCGATCAGGGAAGGAAGAGGTCCATTGTTTAGTTTGGAGAAGCGTTTCTAGTGGATATGAACATGTCGGCCCAGCTGCATCGAAAATCTGGGCTTTCCGTTCACAAAGGTGACATAAAGAAGCCTAAGATTGGAAGTCCAAGTATCAGTACGGGCTCGAAGGCATCGCCCAAGAACCAATTGCAAAGGCAATGCAGATGTACCCTGGTATGATTGTTCGTCTTCTTGTGGTATCTACAACAACCAAGCTTAGAACAGCGCCAACTCAACACCGACAAGACCGATCTTACGGGTGATACGAGGACCGAAAACGCTGTAGACGGGCTTCGTTCAGCTAAGGGTATATTTTTCGAAGATACGGACTTACTGGAAAGGCATTGCTAGTGGTGGTTAATGAGCAAGAAGGAAAACGCACGACGACAGGCGGACTGCATGCTGCGAAGCCCCTGTGTTGTTGACGTCGTGCTTGGCCCCACTGCCACTGCTCCCGAGATGACCTCATCGCGCCTGTCAAATTGACGCCCGTGCAAGCCGCCAAGCCTGGAAAGCCATTGAAGCGAGCGATGCAGTCAAGATGGAAGGATAAGAGTAAAAATTAGGCAGAGCATTCTACGCATACTTTCAAAGGGGCCAAGTACATCGCGGATCGGGACAGGTAACGTGAATAGTTAAATCAATTACACTGGAATCCTGTCGTTGACAACTTGAAAGCGGCGTGCCGGGGCTGGTGGGATCTTGAGCTAAGTCGAGAGCGGGCCTGAAGGTCGTCCAGCGTAAGCCCGCCGCTAACCATACCCCCACGCCAGCGTCGGATACGCTCAGGTTCATGCAGTCAAGAGTGGGCCCAGACGCGCTAAGCAAAGTGTATCGAGGTGAAGTCTTGCTCGTATTACATGCGCAGAATGGGCGCACTTTCATGTTAGCTTACCTCGCTTAGTCTGATCAACGATAAGAGAAATTTGTATTCGCGTTCGTGAATCAAATGTGACGGGGACGCGATACCGCGGTAGGTCCACAGCCTTGAGTCTGAGCGTGCGGAGCATCGCACAAAGGCACAGGGGCCGAGTCTTGAGCGCTCAGGAGATGAGGCGGGTCGCGCTGAGCCACCTTGCACTAGTTTCAGGATGACAAGGAATGAGCAGAAACATACTCAGAAGGTGTCTCAGATGCCTTATGCTTGTCCTGTCATTATTGCTCCGATGTTCACGAAGGCGAAGTAGTCAGACAACAACACAAAGCCTCGAGGGGCCACTAAAAGGGGCTCGCCGGACGTGCTTCTCACCCAGAAGAAATGCCACAGTAACCGATCGACAAGATGCGCGACAATGAGGTTCAAGGTGCGACCATGGCACCTCATCGCAAGCTGGTGAATTGTCCTAGAGTCGTTGCCTAGCAAGTACAGCCGCCTAGAAACCAGCAGAAATACATTCAATGACGCAAAGACGATCGCGATTCGAGCTAAGCCTCCGCTGACCAGGAAGCCAGAGAAGGGCATTTCAGACCGGTCAAAGAACCCGGGGGTTGGACAAGATGATTCGCCGACACTGGTGAGGGCATAGGCTGTGATATTGGCAGCATGGTCGCGAGGATATCAGACGGAAATAACGCTAAAGCGCCCAGGGGCTATGCTGCTGTTTGGCGGTGCTTGGTAAATCCTTGGACGATATAGCTGCCATCCCAATCCCAGCACTTTGCCTTACAACGTCCATCTCGCAACCGCGTTTCCTCCCCTTTATTCAATCCCTGCCAAGTAAGTTTCGCAGCTGAACTATCCCGATGACCCCAGGGCTGACAATTTCCCAGATCTTATACCGGAATGTGTGGAATCTTTGGATATTGCAGCTATCTCAAGGAGAAGGTGGGCGAACATTTCACGATCTAGACCAAATCACGTCTATGAGGGCTTCACAGGGCTAGCTAGCCCTTCTGTGCTTGCTCTGCCACCCTCAGGACGGGTTTCCAGGTCTTTTGGGTGTTATTATGTCGAGATCTGACGCGATTACCCCTGACAGAGTCGCAAGGAAGTCCTTGAAATCCTTTGCGCTGGTCTTGCCCGACAAGAATATCGTGGCTACGACTCAGCAGGCATTTGTGTTGATGCCGATAAGCCAGGCGACGTGCTTTACTTCAAGGAGGTTGGCAAAGTCGCTGGCCTTCGCAAACAGATCAGCGCGTCAGCGGTCGATGTCGAAAAGACCGCTGTCTCCCAAGTTTCCATCGCTCACACTCGATGGGCTACTCACGGCCCCCCTTCAGTCCGCAACTGCCATCCCATCCGCTCCGATCCTACGTCGGATTTCATTATTGTCCACAACGGTATCGTGACCAACAACTCTGAGCTTCGATACGTCCTCGAGAAGCGCGGACACAAATTCGAGACCGAAACCGATACTGAAGCTGTTGCCGTCCTCACCAAATTCATCTTCGAGCAGCACCAGGAGAAGCCCACTTTCAGCAACCTTGTCAAGGCTGTATTGAAGGAGTTGGAAGGCTCCTTCGCGTTCGTCTTCAAGTCGCGCCACTACCCCAACGAAGTTGTCACCGCTCGACGTGGATCTCCACTGCTTATCGGTGTCAAGACTGACAAGAAGCTCAAAGTTGACTTTGTTGATGTCGAGATCGCTGGCCAAGATAACGCCGAGTCTCGTGTTGAGCAACGTGCGCGCATCCTCACTCATACTGATTACTATGGCTGACCCTTATCTTAGCTTCAAGCAACTCTCTCCTAGCCGTTCCAACGCAAACCCCCAAAGTCCTTCGCACCCAGTCTCGGGCGTTCATGTCAGAGGATGGTCTTCCTCAACCCATCGAGTTCTTCGTCGCTTCCGACGCAGCAGCCATCATTGAGCACACCAAGAGGGTCCTCTACCTCGAGGATGACGACATTGCCCACATCTCGGAGGGTGAACTTCACATTCACCGATTCCGCCGAGAGGGCGACGGCGACTCGACTCCTGCTCAACTTGCGACTACTCGTACCATCGAGACCCTGGAGATCGAGTTGGCTGCCATCATGAAGGGCAAGTTCGATACCTTCATGCAAAAGGAAATCTACGAGCAGCCGGAATCCGTCGTCAACACCATGCGTGGTCGCGTCAACTTTGACGAGTACAAGATCACGCTCGGTGGCCTGCGTGCATACTTGCCCATCATCCGCCGTGGTCGCCGCATCGTCTTCGTCGCGTGCGGAACCAGCTACCACTCTGGTCTGGCCACTCGCGCCATCTTTGAAGAGCTCACTGAAATCCCCGTTGGTGTCGAGCTTGCCAGCGACTTCCTTGATCGCAAGACCCCCATCTTCCGAGATGATGTTTGCGTGTTTGTTTCTCAGAGTGGTGAAACTGCAGACAGCATCTTGGCCTTGAGGTACTGCCTCGAGCGCGGTGCCCTCTGTGTTGGAGTCGTCAACACCGTCGGCTCGACCATCTCACGTGAAACCCACTGTGGTGTCCACATCAATGCTGGTCCTGAAGTCGGTGTTGCTTCAACCAAGGTAAGACTTTGCTTTTGTCAGGTGAAATTTAGCTAACCGATTTCGCGACAGGCCTACACCTCGCAGTACATCGCTTTGCTCATGATCGCCTTGCAACTTTCTGAGGATCGCATCTCCTTCACTGAGCGCCGTCGCGAGGTCATCGATGCCCTTCACAACCTGCCCAACCAAATCAAGACGGTTCTTGGAAACGATGCCACCATTCAGCAACTTGCCGTGACAGTCGCCGACAAGCAGAGCTTGCTGCTCATGGGACGTGGATACCAGTGCGTATAACGCATATTCATTTCGATAGGAGCTAAATCGGTGCCTAGGTATGCCACCTGCTTGGAAGGAGCTCTCAAGATTAAGGAGATCAGCTACATGCACTCGGAGGGTATCCTCGCTGGAGAGCTCAAGCACGGTCCTCTCGCTTTGGTCGACGAAAACATGCCGGTGATCATCATCATGACCCAGGACTCTCTGTACCCCCAAGGTCCAGTCAGCATTCGCTCAAATCACCGCCCGCAAGGCGCAGCCTATCGTTCTTTGCAATGAGGGTGATCAAGGCATCCCAGCTGGCGCCAAGACCATTCGTGTGCCCAAGACCGTCGATGCTTTGCAGGGCTTGTTGAACATCATTCCCCTCCAGCTTCTCAGCTACCACCTCGCTGTCAGGAATGGCTGCGATGTCGACTTCCCTCGTAACTTGTAGGTCCTTTTTTGACCTCTTCTCGTTCTTCCATGTCTAACCATGTGTGCAGGGCCAAGTCGGTCACTGTCGAGTAAACGACGACTACTTTTCACGGACTTCACTCGCATAAAAAATGTACTTCTAGCACTGGAGACTTCTTGGGGCGGCTCATCCCCAATATCTCAATACCTCCCGATGGACTTTCATAGACTCTATAATTCTCGGCTCCTTACTATATACGTCGTTTCTCAAAAATTTACGTTGTTTGAGGTTTCTCATCGGTCGGCTTTCGCTTCAGTCAATTGGTACTCAAAGGTGGTATCGATCCTCGGGGTGGAAGCAAAGTCTATGCTTATTGGGAGCTCGGTAGAGTATCAATACGATAGCCTCAAAGTTCTGTAATGATTGGCGCAGAAGGTTTCATTAAGGCTTATCGCCGCCCCTATACGATCGCGATGCGAATGAACATGCCAATGGTGGCAAGGAAAGCGTATGCCTAGGGAGTTGTAAACTTTGAGGCCCTTACTACTAAGGGGGGCAGTAGCGCACGATCACAATCGCCTAAGATCATGTTAGCGTTCAAGGCAGAGTCACCATTTACTTGCAAGCAGGGCCTGACAATTGATCACGAGTCGAAGAAGAGAAGAGGGGAGAAACATATACTTAAGGAGCTCCGTCATCTTAGGGCGAAGGTGAGACGTCTTTCGCCTTCGCGAAAGCCGCTACAGAACGCCGTCGAAGTTCCTACAGTGTCATTCAATTGGCGCCGGAAAGCCTGTTCGTGTTGGTGGCCCCTATCCAAGCAGCGGCATATGCCGGGTGCATTTTCAGTCTCCGCCTTGGCGCTTCCCATGCTTGGCCAGCTTTCGGAGAGTGCAACATTCATCTCCTTGTTTCGCCTGCTGCTGAAATGAAAGCCTTAAACAATTGGACCTCCTTCATTGCTCTCGAATTGCTCAAGCAACTCATAAAGCCCATGACGACTACAAAACTATAGCCGCCAGTTGGTAGCTTGCTGAGCTTGATGCTCCTGTGCTCAGAAGTTGTTGGATGACAGGGTCCATTCTTACTGGATCCGTACCTGGCTCGTAGCTATGAGCCTTCTTCGAATACGAGGCTCTCTCTTGCACTTTCCATTCCCTTGGACCGGGTTCGCTGCTTTCGCTTCTCGTAGGACTTTGGAAACCACCGGCAAGTTTCACCAGCACTTCGCCAAATCATCTTGTCGCTGTGGCGCATCATCTTGGGAGACCCGCCCGTTGCGCTCTTCGCCGAACGACCCCTTTCGTGCTGGTTCACTATCGACAACTATGCTGTCTATCATTTCGTCTCCGCTGGTGAGTTCCAATTTCCCGAAGAGTTCAGGCGACCTCCGTGCCCCCGCGGAGAACGGGGTCCGTGGGTCCAGAAACGATCGCGTCCCTTGTTGCGTACCATTCGCCTCCCAAGAGAAAAGAGAAAGAAAATCGAGTTCATTGAGCAGTCCCGATGGGGTTGGATCAGTTCTTTATTGACGTGCATGACATATAAGTGCTGGCTGGTATTACGACTCTTTTTGCCTTTCCCTCTTCTCTTCCTACCTTGTCTTTTTCATATTGGGCTTAATAGCACGCATAAAGCGTGCCTTGCACACTCTCCTTTGCTACGGTCAAGTCCCTCTCTATCCACAGAGCACTCGCCCCTCCGCTCGCGACTGCTATCTGGACTCTTGCCACACAGTTCACAAATCCATCTCGTCGAACCACTCCTTGTATAACCCAACTCCCGCTACATTTTTGACTACCATTCGCCCGACATGGTCAATTGGACATCGCCAGAATCCCTCGCAATACAAGCCTCTGCCTTCACGAACCTCAATCATGCACTCTTTGGACTGTTCGTGTGAGTGGCTTTTAGCGCAATTGGGAGAGACAAGGGGTTCTGACGAAGAGTGAAGCTATGAATACTTCATGTCCATCGACTTTGACTGGAGCTATGTCACGGGCGAGCGCAAGTTCCACCTTCCAGCTGTAAGTCGCGTTTGGCTCGGATTGGCATGGGCGATCGGTGACGGGGACTCCCTAGGTCGTCTATCTCGCGAATCGGTATCTTCTACTATTTGCGATGATTGGAATGTGAGTTTGTCCCTCGTATGTGTTGGTCCTTCTCACTGACGACGTTCGGCCTGAAGCATCATCTCGCTGGATACCACATCGTACGTCGGGCTCGACGCACAGCGCGTGAACACCATTGATAACGATTTTTCAGTGAAATTAACTGCCAAGTCTTATACACTTTTAATCAACTTGCGGGCGATGCAGCCGTGGGTTTGGCGAGCGCGAACCTCGCTCTTAGGACGTAAGATTACCCCTTCTCGCAAATCCTTTGAGGCTAATCAAGATCAGGGTTGCCGTTTGGTCATTTTCGAAACCTCTGATGATAGGACTCATCCTACTCGGGATGGGACATTGGTCACTCATTCTTCAGGGAGTGCAACTGAAGGCATCCTGGGTTGACGGTGTCGGGTGTGTTATCACGGAGACCAACAACAAGATCCTGGCCGCCATTTTCATTTACTCGATGTGCTTCGACTTGATCATAGTCATATTGACCACCATAAAGCTGTGGAAGCACACCAAAACGCCGAGTCACGGTCTCACGCTATCGAGACTTCCGGTGTTGCTCTTCAAGCAAGGCCTGATATTCTTCATCGTTGCGTGAGTGATCCTCATCTTGCTCGCCGTCTGCCTGGCCTGACAATCAATAGATTCCTCGTGAATCTCGTCGCCTCGATCTTCATGGTTCTGAGTTTGAGCCCTATTATGACTGTTATGTTCAATGTACCCGCCGCAGTCTTCAGCACGGTACGTTGTCATTGGGGTCATCATTCATTCTGGTAGTTATCTGACATTCTCATTGGTCTTTCATTTCTAGATTGTTGCCTGCCGTTCCGTCCGTGCCCTTTCGGAGTATAACAGAAATCTCCTGGCCGAAGGCAGGTAAAGTACCCCTCCAGAGCAGATCAGTAATCATGCTAATCCATACCTTGCCCTTCAGCGGAGGAGCCCCAGTCGACCGCGCGGTTCCGAGTCGAGAGCGACACGAGAGAGATTCTAGACTCACACCCGCCGTCTCCGGTATGACAGGGTGGCTCAGGAATGTGAGAGGTCGTCGTGAGATGCCTCGCGATGTGATGATCAATGTAATGTTTTTCTCGTTTCGCCTTTGGTTTTCGCTGACTCTTGTCTTCAGGTGTCGACCAACTATACGGAAAATGTGGATCCTTGCGACGACAAGCGTCCGAGGAATGATAGCGCCACTGACCTGCACATTAGCATGGATTCCAAACCTCTAGACTCTGACACGGCCTTTGTAACTTTCTAGAGCGCTGCTTGCTATGCTCGATTTTATTCGTACCTCTCCTTAACGCTCCTGTATAATACGCTGCTGTAGTAATAGGTTCTAAGAACGCTCAATCCACGACGTGTGAGTTTGACCTTTCTTCTCGCCGCGGGATTGCCATACCCCTGTCTCGCGAATGTGCCATCAACCCCCGTCTCGGATATCTCACCTTTGCTCCTTTCTTTCAAGTGGTGATACTGTCGACGCTTAAGCGCCCAGTAAAGATCAGCTACACATGTAACTTGCTGAACAGCTGGTGTCTGCTCAGTTGCGCCTCCGAGTCTGCCTCCCCTGTACTGGTATTCCTAATGTGGACGTGCCTTGTTGCCATTTCTGTACAAGGCCGTGGTGATTACAGCGCCGTGTCTGTTTCCGTGGGCTTTGATTAACGCCGATGTTAAGCAACAAACGTGACAAACATAGCTTAGAAGCGTCAGATTGGCTGGAATCTCATCGTTCGAGTCCTGTAAACATATGGTATGGTATGGTATCACGATTGCAGAGATTGTATGCATATGAATGTATAGAGAAATAGGGTTGTGCCGCCTTTGGTTTAGTCTGCGGCACGCTAATAGATGGTGTCTAGATCTCTGGACCTAGACGCCCGTGCGCAATCGAAGTAATTACTATATGTTGAGATTGTGTATGCGATGGATGAGTAGCGATAGCAGAATCCTTCGTCGGGATGCTCACACGATAAGGGTCATCCGTGGAGCAAGACCTTATAAGTCGGTGAGAGCAACGGTCACGGTATGAAAAAGATCGAAGCCATGGATCGCAAGGCAAATAAGTTATCATGTCGTTCAAGGCACCAACTTCGAGCTTCTAGTCCCATTGCCCACTGGTATTTACGGTGCTTTCAAAATAGCTCCCCACCTTCCAGGACTACCATTGAAAATAAACGGGGTGCTTGTCAAAGGCAACGGACTTCATCTTGCCTATGTTCATGTATGCACGATCCGCGGGTAGATATGAAAGGTTAATTTAGACATCTTCTGTTTTCAGCCGTTCATGCGGGGATTTAGAGGTGCCCCACGGCGTTAAGGCAGTAAGAAACATTCAAACCGTTCGGTTCAGCCCATACTAACCTTTAATATGTACTTACAGAAGGCATCTTCTGGTCTTCTGTTCGTAACACTAATACCTTACACACCTCTTATGCTGGCACTGGGAGTAGAAGATATTCAATCCATTTCGTCATGGCTACTTGAGAGAACCCTCGCTATCAGAAGCAAGAGTTCACAGTCAAACATAGTACGCAATTGCGATTCCTATCAGATGTAACTCTGCTTCTTTGGAGTGAACTCTCTTATACAGCACCCTTGCCACTCAGCCATACGGGGAGTTCCGAATGCCGTTAGCCCAGGACGCTCAGGACGCTCATCGGCATCTCACAAGATCAGAACGTAGGTTCAAACTTGCACCTACATCGGTCTTATGATGATACCAGCTTGTTCTGCTCCAAGCTATGCTGAGTTCAAAGCAAAGTGTATTGGTGCTCTCCAAGTCCTGAATTCAATGTACCCATGACAGTGGAGAGCCAATAGACGTTGAAACTGTCTGTCAAACGCCTTCCCTCTCGCGAATACCGACTTGCCCGGAGGATCTCTCCAAGCTTCCCCGAAATGGGAGGTCGCCCTGTTCTGATGGAAAAGGGCTGATGCGCAACGCCCTTGGCCATCAATTACATACCTACGAATGTTGTGGGCGTCGGCTTGATGTCTCTGCAGAGACATCAAGAAGTGCAGCAACAAGGCTTTTTCCGTACTTCCCGTAGAGAGAAGCCCAGCAACGACTTGATTCAAAATGAGCCTTGGGAGGCAGGAAGAGGTGAAGACACTCGTATACAGGCCAATTTTCTCAGTGTCGTACAGAGTGATTGGCTGTAGGCGTCGGCGATCGTTAGAAAAGAAGTAGAAAGTGGATAGATTCCGTCGAAGTACAGGGGCTCTATCAAATGGAGTCGGTATAATACAGGGCATGATCTTCATCAGAGACATCCTACCCATAGGCTCGAGTGAGTGTTCATCGGAGCCTACGCATGACCTGGTAGGCTTCTGACCATTTGATAGTGCTGAAAACCGGACTAGAAGGACGTCAGATGATTCAGATCCCCCCTGGACGTTTGGTTAGGTGATTGTACAATACGTCACTGGTAGGCCTATCGATAGTTGTTGTCAGGTACATGATCGTCGCGGGTGAAAACCAGCCTAGATCGATATTGAAGCAAATTGCATGAATAGTGCCTCAGAGCCCTTTGAAGCTTAATCAATACAGTACTCCTGGGCTCGTCCTACTCAAACTAACTGTGCCGCGGCTATGCTTAGCTGGGAGGAACTGGAACCGGTGGTGGATCTGGTCCCGTCGTGCAATATGGGGATATCATTCCGAGGCTGTTAAGGAGGCCCCTTTTGGGCGCCTTGCTGTAAGGGATATGGCGGAGGCCGGCGGGACAACCTCATCCTTCCGCTTGCAGTAAGGCATCGAAAGCTCACAGAAAGACTCGAGAAAGACCTCCTGGTATGAAAGAAGCTGGGCTGTTCTGTGGAGGTCATAAAACGACACCCAAGAGCAGGATTTTCGGGGCTCAAATGTTCGCGCCCAATTTGGGTGGTCAACACTTCAAGGACCCTGTCACTAAGGAACATTGAAATTTTAGCGTCGTGTGGGGGCCACTTACGGCTGACATGAATTCGAGAAAGGAAGGGCAGAAGAAGACCTGACAATTTTAGGCTGGATTTGGTATCTTCTCAGGCCGAAGTTCGAGTTTGGACGGACAGGTGACATTTCTTAATCGCCACGTCCAAATTGAATCTATATAAAGCTCTGGACCAAGCCCTCTTGGTTAGCCAGTCCCTCCTTACCTGCCGCTCCCCTTCCCCCCTTCATTCTTGTCAAAATGGTCGATTGGATGTCGCCGGAAACGATTCTCAGCAATGCTGGTATGTCCTCTGGTTTAGAATAAACCTTTCTGTTTCTGACGCGCAACATAGACTCGTTCTCAAAGTTCATGCATGCACTGCTCGGAGTGTATCTGTATGTTTTCTCTATTTCGACGCGATTATACGAATTCAACGATCTACAGATGGGAGTTCGCCACCAGTCTCGAGTTTGATTGGCGTGTTATCACGGGGAGGGTCAAGATGCGGTATACCTTGGTGCGTGTCCTTGCAGGTATTGTCTATATGTTATGGCTGACTCTGTACATCCAGATACCCTACTTTCTGAATCGATACATGCTACTGTTCGCTCTCATTGGAATGTGAGCATTGCCGTTACCCAATATCGAAACTACCGTATTGACCCTCTTCTAGCGCCATTGCTCTAAACGTCAAGCAGTGAGTTCAACGAGCGATGCACTTGACCAGCGGCTGACTGTCATGCCCAGGGAGGTCGATTGCCAGGCGCTTTACACCTTCAATTCGATATTCGGAAACGCTGCTATCGGCCTGGCCAGCGTCAATCTATCAATGAGAGCGTATGTAATCCTTGTCGCACTGTACCAGTATACATACTAACTCTTTCTTAGTTATGCGGTGTGGGGCAAGAGCAAGAAGGTTGCTTGGCCACTGGGGCTCATCGCTTTGGGACAATGGGCTCTTCTCCTTCATGGTACGTTCGTAGGGTTCGTATTCATCTGACACGGGCTTACACTTCGACGCAGGCGTCCTTCTCAAGGCTCAGTGGGTACCAGGTCAAGGATGCGTGATCACCGAGACCAGCAACACGATCCTTGCTGCATCTTTCATCTATACGATGAGCTTCGACTTCATTGTCCTCGTCTTGGTTACCGTGAAGCTTTTCATCCCCAATGAAGACGGACGCTCGAGTCTTGTCTCTCGTCTCTTGAGGGATGGTTTCACCTTCTTCACCGTTGCGTACGTCCTACTGCTATTTCAAGGTGACGAAGAACGTGCTGACGCGTTTATCCTATAGCTTCATCGCGAATCTGCTTGCTACCGTAATTCGCTTCCTGCTCCTCACGATGCATAACATGCTAATGTATTTCCTATAGATCTTCATGCTCTTGAACCTGAACCCAGTCATGTCGATCACTGCCAACGTCCCCGCTGCAATCGCTTCTTCGGTGAGCTTGTCCATGTCCTTCGAGCTCTTTGGATGGCCCGACTGATCTGGTATCACAATAGATTGTCGCCACTCGTGCAGCTCGAAACTTGATTGGCTTCTACGGCGGTCCTCACTCGTCATCGCCGGCTTCAGGGTAGGTCTTATGCTCGTCAAGCATCCTACTTCTCTAACAATGCTTATGAATACTCAGGGGTTTCCCTAACCGTTCTAACGGTGGAACCGGGGCTTTCTCAGAACCTGTGTTCGCTGGTGCAAAGTCCGGGGTGTACGAGGTATGATCATATCTCTACAGCACCGCTCAATGCTAATGCGGGTTGCAGTTGAACACCGTAGGCACCCAGTTTGGTCGGGATCAGAAGACAACCTACGAGGCCACAGCAGTCAACATCCAGCGCTCGCAGCACTATGATCCTGAATCGCAAAGTGACCTGGAAATCAAGGCTCCCTCACTCCATCACTAGAGTGCATCGTGCCTCCCTTCAAGACGCTTTCTTCGACGACCATCCAAACACCTCCGACTCACCCTCCTTACTCGACACATCTTTCCACTCATTTCACCCTGCTTCTCCCGCATCGAGGCAGTTGTACATTCTTCACGGCTCTATCTCACCCTTTCTGCATGGCCTTGTTCTTTTAGATCTACCTATCATCTCCAGGGGATTCTTGCATATTTTCTCATCCCTCTCAAAAAGGCCCATCGTCCTTCCAAACCATTTTTCGCACTTGATGAGTCGCTCCAATCGTCGTATCTTTATCATCGTCATATCCTTATCGTCCTTGCTATCATCGCTTTCGCTCAAACCGAACTCTTGCTATCATGTAAACCAACATCGTCTCGGCATTATGTGTCTTTTGGATTGTATACTCGTATCGGAAATGTAAAGGAAGATCAATAGAATGTGCTTAGATTCGTTATGCAGATTTGTTCCTGGGCCCTTCCGAACTTGAATCTCAGGATTAGAGGGAGTTGAAAATGATCACCGAACGCGTTAAGCGCCATGCGCCCGATTCCGGCGCTTATCAGCTTAGTCAGCGTCGGGAGTCCGGGAATTGACACTTTGAACAGTAGTCGAATGATCCATTGGAATCTCGGGAACACATGGCATTAGTATCGCTTGCTCAAGTTGTAGTACATAGAAGGGCGGTGAAGGCATAGCTTTCTGTCCAAGGACTAGCGGCGGTAGATGTGTACAGGCTACAAAGGAGTCGGGACTACAAAGGACAAATGAACAAGATTAGTACAGGGGCTGTAAGGTATCAAATCAAGGTCCTGCAGAGCTAAAGCCTAGATACTTTGAGCGGCATGAGCAACGACCTCCCAAGGAGCAGACGGCAATGGCTTTCCGGGGGGACCAACCGACACATCGAGGTCGCGAATTTCCCCATTCTCGATATCATAGACCCAGCCGTGAATGTAAAGCTCTGCGGACTCGGGATGATGATAGTGCTAAATTCCGAGTGATTAGATAGTGAACTACACGAAACTTGAAGAAATCAACGTACGTCTCGAATAATCTTGTCGTCAGCGATGTTCTTGACAGTGTTCTTGACATTCTCTTCTACCAGGGCTCGGAAACCGGCTGTGCGTAGAGTTAGATTGAAAGGTAGCCGGTGTTCGAGATGCTCACCATCGTGAAGAGGAGGCCCAGGAACAGTTGAATTTCCTTGGTTCTGATTCCGCGAGTCCACGATCTCAGCCCTGCATACGATGGTGGGTTAAAAGACCAGGTCTCAGAGTAGCGATACTTAGCGGCCATACCTCTTTGACGTTCGGTAGACATGACGAATAGGCTCAACCCAATTTTGGATGGCCTTTGTGGTGTCATCCCAAGGTTTTGGAGGCGGTGAAGCAATTGAAGCTTGGACACCCCCGCACCCATAGTGACCCAGGACTACGATATGCTTGACCTTGAGATGCTCAATGCCATACGCAAGACTTGCTTTGCTAAATCAAACGTGAGAAAAGGATCTTGCCGGCACAAAGAATTCGAGGACGTACACGTTGATATCACCCTTCGAGTACTGATTGGCAATATTCCTCTCGGTAAAGAAGGTTCCAGGATGAGCACTGAAGATCGTCCCCTCACTGACACGGCTATCCGCGCATCCTAGGAATAGGAAGGGTGGGGCTGAAGAAGCATAAATTAGTAAGCCCCCGACGACGATCCGAAAATGACAAGAAATACCTTGGCCCTCCACTGCCAACTTCGTGATCAACTCGGCTTCAGCAACACGGAAGGCTTGGTTTCCCGTATATAGAATGTCGAAGTCTGTAGTGTTAACCTTGGCTGATTGGGGCCTGTCGCCGACGTGCGCCTCACTATCAAGCTGGGCAGCCGGATAGGCAAGGACAGAGGAAAACGAGAAGAGGAGGGAAGCTAGGGCAATGAAATGCATGGTTAGGGAGGGGAGGGGAAGGTGAGGGCATGGTGTACGTGCTTCCAGGTGATATTATATATTTATTCTGCCCAAATCTCATTGGCTCTCTGGGAGCTGTGATTTGTACCTCATGCTGCGAGACAAGTGCTAATTCTATCCCCTTCGGTGCCCTTGCATCTTTCCCTCCGGTGACATTTTTGACAGTTCGTTGGCCATGCAGGCACTTTAGTAGCCAAAGTCCGGCACTGTAGAGGTAGGCTGACCCAGCGAGATAGGGAATGGTTAACCTATGACACGCCAAGTCCAGTTGGGTCGGGTGGCGCAAACGCTGAACAAGTGCCGGGACAGAGAATTCAGCGGAAAGTGCCCGGCAGATGAAGGACTTTGAATAGCTTTGAGGCCCGCAGACAACAGGCGGGGCGTCAGCCAAGCCCTCGAGGAAGGAACCGAGCAGAGCAATTGTCTTCATTATTCAATGTTGAGTGGTTTGCGTAGGCGCCTGGACGCTTTCAACGAACGGACGGTGTGGCAAAGCTTCGTTCTCCCGAGAAGACCGCATGTATGCGTGTTATCTTTGCTGCATCCTTATGGCTTACAGTGGCCTGATTGGACAACGACTGCCTTCTTTCCAGCAACGTACAAGTGATCCAAACGATCCGATAATTGAAAATTTGAAACAGATTCTCTACATTTCAACAGATAAGTACCCAGGCTTTCAAACAGCTAACACGCTCGGAATAAAGTCCTCCCCATAGGCTGACCCCAATCTGATCGTTTCAGATGAGTAGCACTGACCAATAGCACAGGGACAGAGGTATCAGCCTATCAGGTCATGCACCGCTGTCTAACGAGCCTCCGTTTCCTGAGGCGCGGGTGCTGGAACAAGAGTCATCATCGGCTCAGGTGTGTGTGCTGCGGCCTTCTCCGCGGCGCCCACGACTGACGCGAAAGGGACTTGAGGAATTGCCTTGCCAGGGGGTCCAACGGAAACCCCAAGGTCCTTGATCTCGCCATTCTCAATGTCGTAGACCCAGCCGTGGATGAACACGTCGCCAGGGGGTCCGGCTTCACCAGAACGACGAGCGTGTTGGGAAGCGGCAGCTGGGGCTGCACCAGCAGCAGCGAGAAGGCCGTAATGCTGTAAGAACCATTGCTTTGTCAACTGGCATGTACAGTGATGTGATTGCAACTCACGTTGGTGATAACATGGTCAGAGGCGATCCGGCCGACGCTAGCTTTGACGTTCTCTTCCACCAATGCACGGAAGCCGGCTGCAGGATGATCTATCAGGACCGCTCCATAAACCTGAGAGATAGGGATCTATACGTACGTTCATGTACTTCAGGCTCCTCAACTGTTGCATTTCCCTTGATACTCTCACGGAGCTCGACGATTTCAGGCCTGGAATTGGGGACAGTCAATACGTGATCCGGAACGTTCGAAGCCAATAGAAACGCACCTCGACGAGGATTGGAAGATTTCTCGGATGGGATCAATCCAGTTTTGGACCAAGCCGCCTGCAACATCGACGTTGACAGTTGGGGCAGAAGCGATTGCTGCGGCAACACCTCCACAGCCATAGTGACCCATCACAATAACGTGCTTGACACCAAGTTCAGTGACAGCGTAGGCCAAGACAGATTCACTGGATGTATTATTAGAACGGATTCGATCGACAGCATTATGGAGAACTCACGCGTTGGTGTCGGTATGGTGGAATTGGTTGGCGATATTCCTCTGAGTGAAGAGGGTTCCAGGCTTCGCGTTGAAAATGGTGCCCTCGCTAACACGGCTATCGGAGCATCCCAAGAACATGAAGGGAGGAGCTGATTTAAATTTTGAGTTTGCGATGCTTATTGGAAACCTTCATAAAATGCGCACCTTGACCGTCATCCGTGAGCTTCTTGAGCAAAGCAGGGTCCGACTCGCGGAAGACCTTGTTTCCGTCGACGAGGAGCTGCAGCTCTGATCCAGCCTCGCTCTGACGCTCCACCAAAGCAGAATAAGAACGTCCAACGATCTTGAGCTGTCTCGCAGCGTGATGAGAGACAGGGTGAGCGAGGGTGAGCGACGCGGTCGCGAGAGCAATGAAGAAGGAACCAAGAGCGACCATTGTGATAGAAGAAAAAAGATTGAAAGTGAAAGAAGGGGTTTATTTGTTGGAATTAAAGTTGAAAGATAGAGAAAAAGAATCAAAAGGCGAAGCTAGCGCCGGAGAACAAGAAAGAAGGGAAAAGAGAAAGAAAGTGAAGAATGGATGGAGGTGCCCTTTCAGAAGTGAAGGCTGGCATTTTATAGTCATTCTCTAGACCCTGCGCTTATTCCGACCGGGAAGGTGATCACGAACGTTGACGAGAGGTTGCCATCTGCACCAAATTGGGATGGGTGTTATTATCACACCTGGGAACCAGTGAGAAGTGAGTGAATCACATAAGTGTTGGGCCACCCGTGGATCGGCATGCTGCATTTGAGGTCGTGTGCCATTTGGTTAAAGACAAACTGTCCTTCTGACCCCTCTTCAAAAATGCAGAAATGGATAGTACAATTTGAGAGCTTGGCCATGTCATCGAGAAATCCTCGAGATTGAGGAGTTCATGAGAGGAAATCGATGTTCTATCCCAGAGCGCTTCGTTTGTGCCGGTAATGAGATCCACATGAGAATAAGAAAGGCGCTTCTCATCACCAGGAAGATAGTTGCCATGATTCCCAGAGACGTGGCTTCGATTATTGCACATATCCAAACTGAGTTGGAATGTTGTGGTCCAAGTGGGAAAGGTAGAGGCTAGACCATTCCTCGAGCAGGCTTCAGCCAATGAGAATGGATCACTTCGTCCGTGTGTTTTCCAATCAGTATCCAGGATGCCATCAGAGAGGTTTGCGCTCCAGCTTCCAAGGTTATTTTTAGAGATTTCGAGATATGTCAACCGCAGCAAAAGCTTGCCAAGATGTGTTTTGGCTGGGCACCGTGTCCATGTTATATGTTTTTTGTCGAAGACTGCCAGCTGCAGGCCATGTGGTTCCGGTGAAGAGGATGGAACGGGTGGCGGTGAGTCCATATCAACATCTGTTGATGTGTTACAGTCAGCGTTTGATGGGAGATCAGACGCTGACCGGCGCACGAGTCCAGGGCAGGAACTTGTGCACAACCTCCATTCACGTTCGGAAGCTTCATGTGGCTCTGTGTTTTCTGTAATGGCATCAAAGAATGACAAGGATGTCAAGAGGCCTGTTGCGAAAAGATTGTTCTCTCTGGATAACATCAAGTCTGGTATATCTCGGCGCAACCCATCCGAGGGTTCTAACAATGACTCTGGCGACGGCTCCAGCTGGTTTCGCCACGGGCGGACTGCATCGAAGCCTTCTCTAGGGGATGTGCAAGAGGCCCCAAAGCCCGACGCATACGAGGAATTCCTTCTTCGAAGTGGCAGGGTCACTTCGCCTACCCAAGACCCCTTTACCTCGAGGCCTGGTACCCCGACTGCAGATCCATTTGCAGGGAGCAGGTCTGAGCATTCAGGTCGCTCAAAAACTCCTGAGGGTAACAGGCCCGGAACCCCGACTCGTCGCTGGGAACAGTTGCGACACCATGTGCTTCCTACTCCTTCTCGCCCTTCTACACCTCCGGGACATATCCCACGACCACCATCTGCTGGACCGTCGCGACCTGGAACACCGAAGCCATCTCGCTTCGCCAAACTCGGCTTGAGGCAAGTAGTAGACCACGCTAGAGATGCTGACTCTTCGCGGAAGTTTGGTGAAGAGTTGGCCAGGGTTTGTGCTGCAATACGGTACCCCGATGGAACCAGGCCCAAGGCGGAGAAGGATAATCAATCGACAATCGCAGGGGGCACTACTATGACATTGCCGTTCATGTCGAACGCGACTTTAACGTCACTCAACCAGACAGGCGTGTCCAAGAAGGGCGATGGAAAGAGGCCCCAATCGGCACTTTCATTCCCTGGAACATCCAAGAACGCATCATTGAAGGCACTTTATCAGTTGCTTCTGTACAACTCGTCGGCTTCCCCGGACTCTGTCGCTCCTCCCGCCCTTCGCAATGAGGATCAAGTACTTTCTGTCCTCCTTGCACCATTTCTTTTGCCCAGCCAATCTTCGAAATGGGAGGAAGAGCGAACGATTGCAGTGGAGACCATAGAGCTACTGTGCAGATCTTGGCTACCACAGGATCAGGTTAGCAGTCTCTAACTTTCTTGCTTGCCATGGCTGATCACCGGTACTATAAGGCAGGTGCCATCAGACGTTGCGTTTGGTGCTGCAGAGCGGCAATGATCCCAGCTTCGCTCACCCGTACCCGCATCCTGTCGATGCTTGGAAGATTGATCATTCCTCCTGAGAGGCATAACGCAACGATATCACTGCACGGCTTTCAAACCATCTGCCATCATCTCCTTATGGCCCTGGCTTTCCTGCACTCGCCAAGGTCTGGACCATGTCACGAAGGTGAAATTAAGCTCGTCCAAGACTTGCTCAACAAATTGGCCTCCGGCTCGTACGGGGAGATTAGCGAGTCTGACATTGAGCAGGAATACAGTGCCGTCTGGCTTCCGGATGACTCAAAGTCTGCGCTCCGATCGGCTGTATTCCAAGAGTCTCTCGTCCGATGCCTTGAGAACTGTTCTCAGTCAACACGAGTGTGGCTTCTACTAAACGTAGTTGAGGTAAGCAACTGGGCCATATACAAATCATCTTCATCTCATTGTCTTTACAGGATTTTTGGCCATCTCTGTCAAGCGACGCTAGCTACACGGCATTGCAGATGATCATCAATGCTCGCAAGTTAAACAACTTCTGCAAGGGCGCCTCCTTACTATTGCAGGAGCGAGGCCTGGAACCCGGCGAGAAGTTTGTCGTTGCTCAGCAGATAGTCAGGATACTGCGGAAACGAGCCATCCCAGAAACGGACCTTCTGGACCAGACAACTGCCCTAGAGTCAAGAGGCCATATCACTCAGGCAATCCTTGAGCTGATGTGCCTTGACAACGCTAAGGAAGTGGTGGGATGGGCGGTGGGAACCGTCGGCCGATGGCTCCATGATGAAGAGGTGCAGTGGAAGAGCAATCTTGATCGGGCTCTTGAACGCGTGGTAAGTCAGACAATAGCGCATCTAGGTATCCGAGCCCTGACTCTGCACAAGATATCGGAGTCTGCCTGGCCCTCAGTGATCCAGCTCTTCGCTCGGATCCTTGACTCCCCTGATCAAGACCGAAGGGTCCTGATTGCTGCGGCCCTTCCGCCCCTCAACGAGGCGAGTGGACATATCGCTGAGCTATGCAAGTTTGTAACTCGCGTTTTATAGCGTTTGGTCAACGATCCGCCGCCCTTCCCCTATGTCGAACTGTCCAGCATTCTGAATAGTCTCTCAAGGCTCTATCCTCCAATCTTCTTCAAACCACTTTTCCTGTGTGCTGCATCGAACAAGGAACTGACCGTTGTCAATCATCTGTGCACGCTTATCATTTACTCCACTTATGTGGAAGACCTATGGCTCCGGGACGCTGAGATGATGTCTGTCGCCCTCATGAGCGACGTTGGTGCATCGAAAGATTTAGCTTCTTCGCTCCCCTCTACGGGTCTGCCATGGGGCGTTGCACGTTTGGGGCAATCGATGTTGATGGTGGAGCTTATCGGACGGTTGCAAGCTGTCCGTCGGGGTAGAGATGCGTCTGCGGTACGTCGGGAATAGTACTCGCCGCGGATTTTTGCTTAATGCTATGCAGACTGTAGATCCGTCAACTGTTGTCGCGGTCGGCAAGTTCGTGGTTGCTCTGGAGGCCAGGTTAGCAATTCTGATTGAAGCAAAGGTAGGAACACCCTTGATCTGCCACTGATGTGTCCTGATTAATTTCCCCTCTCAAGGAACAAACAACGCAGATCCCCCCGTCTCAGAGGATGCTGCTTTGCATGCTATTCCGTGAATTCCGGCTGTTGACCAAATCCTTGAAACCGTGCGTTCATTTCGCAGCTACACGCAGGCCAGCTGCCTGATGACCCCTGCAGAGCAACCTGGCTGCAGCGGACGATTCATTGGTTTTCCTGCTTCTTCGACGAAGACGACTGGGATGGCGATCTCGAGCGGGAGGTTACAGATACCATGGCACTCATCCATGCACTCTTTGTTGCCGCTCGTAACAGCGCTTTGCAGGGTCAGATGGTGAGAGAATCAGCTTCATTCCATCATGCTTGTCACTCATGAGGGCTACCAGCGCCGTAGCACCGTTCTACTATCGACTGCACAATACGAACGTCCCAAAACTGGTGTTGCTTCCGATATCCTGGACTTGGGCCGTGCGCTCGAAGAGAGGCGGCCTTTGGTTGAGGGACTGTTGAAGGGGCTCCCTTCAAAAGCTATGAAGCTCTTTGTCGCTGTATCCCCCCTGCTTCACGATGATGACTATGTTGCACTTGGCCCCATACTCTGGGCGTACTGCCTCGACGAAACTGCAGACTCGTCCTCAACCGGCCCGGTAAGTATCGAATTTCTAGGTCTGAAGCTGTTCTCTGACCAGCCCGCAGGCCTCCTTTTTACTCATGCAATGTGCAGAGCGGTGTACCCTGTCTTCTATGGCGCTCATCGAAGTTGACCTTCGCAGGTAAGTTGCTTCCCATAGTAGCTTCGGCCACGCACCTATGGCTTTCTACAGCTCCGATGAGAGGACAAGATTGCAAGCGGTCCGTAGGGTCGGTGTTCTGGTGAACTGGCGCTTCCAAATCATGTCCCAAAACTTCATCTCAGACCGCACCCATCGTCCTTTCAAAATGGCGCGCGTCCCACTTCCTTTCGTCGCAACCGATATGGGCACGAGCTTGTATCACCCAAACGAAGACTCTAAAGAGGTTCAAGAGAACGAGATTCCGCCAGAGTTGCGCAAGCAGCTGGCCGAATTGGGTTGGGTGGATGAGAGTGGAGGGCCTAAGGATCCTCAAAGCGAAAAGAGGAAAACGCCCATGTCGTTGCTTCCGGTGACTCAACTGGAGAAAATGGATCTTTCGACCAACTCTGTAGAGACCATGGGACCCGTCTCGCCAAATCCCGGCTACCAACCCCCCTCACCGGGGGCACCAGCTAGGCGAGGGCTGAAGGCCCAGAAAGATCCTGAAGAATCCCAGCAGGGGCTTCTCAGGCGGACGTCTACCTCTGGGGGGCCTCAATCAACCCAGAAAAGGCGTGCCATCTTCGTCCCACCCTTGACTGCCATCTTCACCAGGCTTTCACACCTGATGCACGATTCCAGCTTCGTCGTAGCGGGTACCACTCGGGCGATCCTGTTCGACATCATGAGGAACGATCCCCCTCTTCTCACCAGACCAGCCATGGACCTATTTGTTAGCGACCACAAGGATGTCGCAGCGGCTGTCACGACGTTTTCCAGCTACCTCCACGCCCATCAGACCCTGCCACCCCCGATGAGCCACAACATCTTCAACAACATCATGGGCTTTCTCAAGTATTCTTCTCGCCAACTAGATGTGCCAGAGACACTACACGAGTACGCCCTGGTTCTCCCAGTACTTGCGTCCGTCATAACGCAAGTGAATGGAATGACAATGCGGGAAATTCGGCGATCAAAGACGGACCCATTCGTCGTTCCATCAGGCGCACTGTGGTTCACGAACTCTGCCCCCAAAGGGCCCATGTTTCCTCGAGGATTTGAAGATTTTGCGAACCCCTTCGAAGACATCACACACAGAATCATATCAACGACCATGGTTCGGATCTCTCAGAACCTGTTGTTTTTGGCCATGCTTAAGCGGAATGCCCAAGATGTCACCTTGGTTCGCAAGAACGCTGGTCGACTTGTACTCCCCTCGGTATCGAAGGATACTTTGGAACCTCAGCCCTTGGATTTGAGGGATATGCTTCCCGACATCCGTGCACCTGCCAGTCTGCCCGAGGCGACTATCGAAGGGTTATCCCTCATCTTTGCTCGCAGCCATCTCCTCCTTGTTGCTCAAGTTTTCCGCTCGATGTCGAGGCATTTCAGCGATCGTAATGAGCTGGCTCTCTGGGTTGACGGTATCAACAAGATCCTATGCACACATGGACATGATGTTGGGATCGTCGGACATGCATTGACAGGTCCGATCCATCCCCGTCTCTAACTACTTGTTCGCTGACTCTTCTTTAGCTCTTATGGTGGCAACCACGCGCTTCCGCCGACTGTTCACCGCTGGAACAGCGTACACCCTCTTCATGCCAGCCCTCATCAAGGTCTACAGCGAAACAGCGAGCCATCCAGGGATTCGGCCTGCAATTGAGTATGGGCTCAACCGCTTTTACGCCCTGCACACAGAGTCATTTCTCTACCAATCTCTTGGGGTGATTGGGCAAATGGTTTCGCTCCCTGGCGTGAACGGCGAATCGATGTCTCAAAGCATATACAGTCTCTTTTTCTCTCTCACCAAGGGCAGCTCCGCCTTTACTGTTGATGCCGCCGGTATCCACAACATCAACAAGAGTCAGGAGCGGGAAGCGTTGATCGTAAACACAGCGGAAGATAAACCTCAGACCTTCTTGGCCAATCTCCGACGAACAGAAGCGTTGCAAGCAACGACCCAACTATCGATTCTGCTTCCAGACGAGTATGAAGCCGATCGACTTCGCATGGATAACTTCGTCCGACTTTTCCTCACTGTCATTGCCCACGACCTTACGATCATCCGAGCCCAGCACTATCTCAGGCTCCTCCGCCTGTTGGTGCCGAGCCTTTACCAAGCCTCAAACTCAACGCGTACCGTGCTCATCGATGGCATTGCGGCTTTAGGACCTATTTTGCTCAAAGGGCCAAAAAGCAAGCTGCTAGAAAGCACTGCCGCGCGGTCCAGCAGCGATGACTCTCCTCTCCTTCCCGGAGCTTCGAATGCGGAGCATCACTCCTCTGAGCAAGCTCGTACGCAAAGTGACCTCAAGGCTATGCGGATCGACTATCTGCAGTTGGTTGGAACCTTCACCAACCTCGGGGCCCACATTCCTCTCAAGGTTGCGCGGAATACTCTTGATATATTCAAGATGCTTATGAAGGACGCCACGTATGAAATGAACCTCCTACTTTCGCAGCTCCTCTCGGACTTTGTCCAAGGGGCCTTGAAGGAGCCGCCAGAGCCAAAGTATGTTGTAACCTTCCTTCAAGATGTGGCACCTTTGCTCCACGGAAGCTCGCTGGACATGACTGGGGTCCTCAACGCAATCCACCGCCTGACCTTGCTCCCAATCTTCGCACACGACCGTGCCTTTTCACAAGTTGTCGTCGGAGAGATTTGCACTGCCGCCTTGACTGGTTGCGAATTGGCTGCGTCAGAGAATAGCCTTGCCAATCTCCCATACCTACCTGCCCTGGTCAAACTCATGGGGGAGTCTATCTTCTTGGAAGGCGCAGACGTCGTGGCAGAGATCGAGAAAAGGGTCCCGACGTATGGCTTTATGGCCGGCGTCCTCCTCCCACTCGCCGTCACATTGAAAACCGAGGCCCAAATCAACGCAGACGGTCTGCGCACCCAGGATCGGCATCGATCGGTTTTGGCGAGTGGGTGGCTCCGCCTACTTTTTTATATCATCGCAGCATGTCAGAGGAGCGTCAAGCCTGAGGGTCTGCAACGATCAAAGTCAAAGGACAAGAACAATCGTCACGACAGCTCGCACGTGTGGACGAAGTTACCCGTTTTTGTAATGGCGTTACAAATTCTCAAGATCATTGTCGTGCGCGCAGAGGTGGACATTTCCTCGACGATCCCAGGAATTTGGGAGAGGATAGCTGTATTCTTGAAAGCCATGATTTCCGACGGGAGTGCCGACTTTGCTGTCCAAGGCGAAATACCCTCAGCCATGAATTCTCCTGTTGGGTCGCCTCGCACAAGCATGTTCTTGGATCCATCCCCGTCCGCCGGAAGCTATATGACCTCGGCGTTTCCTCTCTCTTCTTTCCAGGCCCAGAATTTCGCCCGTCCAAGAGTTATAGACTATATGCTCTGGTCGACGCTAGAGTTCCTATGGGCTTACAGAACACCTCTGCGACTACAGCTGCGACTGCTGACAACCGAAAAGATAGTATCCCTTGACGCCGATCTTCGGAGAACTCAACCCTCGATTTCGACGGGTCGCTTGTCGATCCTATCTTCCCCCAGGAAGCGGCCTATCTCATCCATGTTCTCAAAAGTACGAAGATCAGGTTATGCTACCCCTGATGCTTCTCCCCGTGCGTCCCCGAGAAACTCTTCAGCGTTGTTGGAACCAAGCCCAACCTTCCTCGACGTTCGAAGGCCGGGATATCAAATCTCGCCGATATCTCCTTCAGACCGGCGTCCCATAGGCAACGGACCACAGATTGTCCACCTCGGGCCTGCCTCGCCCTCTGCACTAGAGCCCCCATCACCCTCTGCTATGCCAATCGGTGCTGGGAGTAAACAGAGTGCCATTGTCTCCGCCAAGTTCAAGTCTCTTCGACTGGCCGAAGCAACGTACAGGCGCATCCGTGGTATGCAAGCGCTGATGGGATATGACCTCCTCTTGCCACTTCCCGGGTATGGCGAGGACTTAGATGAAAACGCTGCAGTGCTAAAAACATGGACACCGAGCCAAGCGCTTGCTGCCATCAGCCGAGAGACGAAGGATCTCGTCGAAGAATTTGAACAGCTTCAAACATTCTCTGTTGTTGCAATGGACGATGACGACTCTGGCAGCGCTATCGGTATCACCATCGAAGTCCAGTCCGACTCTGCGTCCGTCCATACGCTGATGTCATAATGAGTCCCGTAGACACACAAGTGCTTTCGATTTTCAAAGTTAATGTTATCTATTCAATACATCGGCTGGAGGTGTGATGGTCTTGGTACAAGGACATTCAGTATCGGCGTCTAGATTTGAACGTCAGCACAGGTCGCACAACAGAGTAAAGTTGAATGATCAGGGCGAGCCCCTCGTACAACAGCCCAAAGCATTCACGAAACGGCACTTATGACCAAATAACCGGGTGGAAGCTGTTAACACCACGATCCAACTGCGAGGCTGAACGTTGGCCAAGGCCTACATCCAACTGGGTGGTCTGTACACCGTGGTGCACACGATCAGACAAGAGGGAACACAACATAGTGTGCGCCACGCTCGCCTTTGCCCAGATAGGCTAACCCTCGTTCCAAAAAAGCCTAGCCACGACCATGTGAAGGGATGGGAGTGCAGCGTACTGCAACCACGCCTACTCTACTCGAAGATGTTGCTACATTCATACGCACACTTAGGCGGGCGTATGGATATAGCGTCTTGGAGAGAAGTACAGCATGGGCCAATATTCAAAGTTGGCGCGTCACCGATAGGGCTCGCAAAACATCACAAAGCAAGGAAGGAGTGAGCTCGGACAGCGACGCACTTACTCTGCGATGCTCTGTCTTTGAATCCAACAGTCTACTCCGGGAAACGAACTGTGTAGAGTCCCGGAAACGGCGGGTGCTTGCACACCAGAAGCGACAGAAGGCCAGGAAGAATGGGTGGCAAGAAACGAAGAGCTCAAGTATTTTTACCCCGTCTCTTTTATAGGTAAAAAGCTTAAGTTATAGATGGTCGTGTGCTTGACGTCTCGTCAATGACCCATGATCAAATTTCCACCCAAACTCCACGCATTCAAAGCATCTTCCATTCAAATCGCGAAGTTATTGCGGGTGATCGCCAGAATTTAAACATTTGTAAACCTATGTCGTCCTTGGGCCCATAGAAATCAAGAATCAATCATGGGCCAAGTAGCATGACGGCGAAGGGATCGAGAAGGCCCCTCGTATGCTGCCCTTGATGGCCAACCTGCGTTCATGACTGGACTATACCCAGATGCGACAACGAGTCTAGCTTCTGGAATCCATTACAAAAGGCGACGAGTCGAGCCCTTCAAAACAAACGTGGCGCTTCGGAGAAGGACGCGTGTTCGCCGAATCACATTCATACAACAGGGTATGGATGTCTTTGAAGCAAGCCACCACCAAGCTGCGCATAATTGCGCAATGGTTCCACGAGCACATCCGGCCTGGGAGGCGAACTCGCGAGGTGTCGGATGCGCTCAGAGCCACGCAACACCGATAGGGATTGCCACTCATGAATGCGGACATACCTTCGCTGAATGCTGAAATGACAGCAAATTTTACTTGCACTCTGAAGATGCATCCGCGGCGAAGTGCTTCTGAACACATCCGACCTCTGCTTTGTATGTCGATACCACTTTCATGAATCGGTGCTGTGAATACAACGTCAGTCACGAAGTCACGCCCATAGATAAACAATGAGAAATCAGTGATTGACCCCTCGTGTGCCGTTCCTGGCCTCGCGAACCCACATTCCATAGGCCAAAGTGAACGCGACGATAAGTCAAGCGCTCACCCACCGGGGCGACGATACGTCAAGCCGCAGTTGCCCCAACGACAAACCAAGGACATTCGTTGATGCCCGTCGGTTCGCCGCGCCTAGGCGCAAGCACGAATCGTTTCGTCAGCACAGATTATCTGGTTGAACGAATCGGACATCGGTCAGCGAGGGCGAGACCAGGAAGGTCATGCATCGATGAGATGCAGTTGACCGATTCGACCAAGGAGAGAAGCGGGCTTCAGCATGCAAATCCCCTCGATCGTAACACCGTAGGCTACCTACAGTCCAGCACCGATAGGGTCCATCTACCGCGCTTGCAAAGAGAATGGTACTCACAATCTGCGTACCGCAACAGCACAAGGGTTTCGCATCTGCAAATGAACACTTGCAAATATGTTGATCAGCAAACTGAATGGAGAGATGTACAGCCTCAAAGACGTCAGCCCCTCGTGTACTGCTCTGATAAGTCGAGAAGGGAGGGGAGGTAGTCCTTGAACACAACCGCCCCAGAACGACAATGCGTCAAGTTCCAGCGACGAACCAGACGCCGAGCGAGCTGGAACGCCGAGCTGAGCAGCGGCGAGGCACCCGTCGCAACAAGATCATTGCTCGGCGGGTCAAGGACCATGGCTGGGTGGAGAGTATACGTTAGGAATCTTCGGATCGTTCCAGAAGATACCAGCTATGCATACCCGCCGATGGCAACGGCGCAGTACCGATAGGGCCTACAACTCGAACAAGTAAGAGAACTCACTGTAAGTGAAGTTCGTAACGTTCGTATCTTGATGAAGATTCGTTTTCGACGGTGGCGATAGAGGATCTTGTTACGGCGTCAGATTTCCCTGTAGACTCGTGCACACATGTACAACGAGGCCTCATCAGGCGATAAGCACAGCCATGTTCTGTGCTGGACGACGAAAAGATGGTTTCCGCGTTGTATTCCTCTTTAAGTCTTTATCACAAGTGCGAGTGGAGTGCAACGGTTTGAGTGCGGTGACAAGAGAAAAAAAAAAAAAGAAAAAAAAAAGGATCCCCCTCCGACTGAGCTTGGTACTATTTGCCTGGAGCCCTTGAAGCGCTTGCCATGGCCAAAGGAGTCGGATGCAACCGCATCCGTTGAGGTGAAATTGTAGAAGGGAGCCTCAATCTCCGCGTAGGAGGGCATCTCGCTCCATCGGCCTGGCATGCTGGATGAAGTTCGTGAATATCAGCCAGCCATGACAAAAATCGCAAATCTGGGTGCACGAATCCCGTTGCGCCCCTCGTGTGTCTCCCCTTGGATAGCCAAAAACCCTCCCTTCGAGCACGATACTAAAATTGCTGTATGAGCAGAGCTCGGGCCTATAGAAATCAAGAATCAGTCATGGGCCAAGTAGCATGACGGCGAAGAGAGCGAGAAGGCCCCTCGTATGTTGCCCCTGATGGCGACTTGCATTCATGACCGGATTATTACAGATGCGACAACCGAGTCAAGCTTCTGGAACCCATTACAAAAGGCGACAACCGAGTCAAGCCCTCTAAAACAAACGCAGTTCTCCAGAGAAGGACACACATTCGCTGAGTCACATTCATACAACAGAGTATGATGTCTTTGAAGCAAGCCACCGACAAGCTGCGCATAAGCGCGCAATGGTTCTCCGAACACATCCGACCTCGGAGGCGAACTCACGAGATGTCGGATGCGCCCAAAGCCACGTAACACCGATAGGGTTCTCGAAGGAATATCAATGTGAACGTACCTTCACTGAATACTGAGTGGCACCCGCAGAGGTGCTAGAAAGGCGGTTAATTGACGGGCCACTTGCGCCTTGAAAATCCACTTCGTGCCGGATGTCGAGACCACAAGGAGAGCCAAGACTAGATACGTCGTCAATCAAAAAGACAGACGGACGATAGAGAAAACGGTGGTTGGCCCCTCGTATGCTGTTCCTGGCCACGTAACCCACACACCATAGGCCCTGACAATGGCGACGATGCGTCAAGCCCTCATCATGAACCCCGTCACCAACTTTGAGGCGACGATACGTCAAGCCAAACGACAAACCAAGAGGCTTGTTAAAACCCATTGGCTCGCAGGAACAAGGTAAAACGCGGATCGTATCCGCCAACACAGAGTTTCTGCTTGAACGGGTCGGATACCGTGGTGGTGGCGAAACCAGGAAGGTTATGCATTGACAACATGAAGTTGACTGCTTCGACTGGGGGAGAGTCGGGAATTCCATACTGGTCCCCTCGAGTCGTGGCACCGTAGCTTAGCTACACAGCCCAGCACCGATAGGGCTCATCTACCACGCTTGCAAAGAGCAACAGTACTCACAATCTGCGTGTTGTAGTTTTCATAACTGCGGACGAACACTATAATAAAAGTTGATTAGCCTCCACGATACCGGCCCCTCGTATTCTGCCCAGATAAATCGAAAAAGGGAGGCGAGGTAGTCCGTGAAGACATCCGCCCCGGAACGATCCTTGGTCAAGGACCGGATACGAAGCCGGCACTGAGCACACTGGAACGCGAGCGGTTGCTTGCTCGTCGAAAGAAGATTATTACTCGGCGACGGCGAGTGATCATGAAGCACGATATGGGCGGGGAAATATACGTCGGTAAACAGTTAAAATGGTCCAAACTGTTTACTGGACGTATCCGTCGATGACGATCGTGCGGTACCGATAGGGTAGACACTTTTAGCGGGAAGACAGGCTCACGTTCGGTGTTGGACGAGCGCTAGGGTGGCTATACGTCAGCAATCTGAAGGGAGAGATGAACAGTCCCAAGACGTCAGCCCCTCGTATACTGCTCTGATAGATTGAGAAAGGAGGGCGGTAGCCTATGTTCACATCCGCCCTGGAACGACGATTGGTCAAGTTCTGGCGACGAACCAAGCGCTGACTCGCACATTGGAACGCCGAGCATCATAAGCAGCGGTTGAGCGCTTGGCGAAGCAAGATCATTGCCATATACTATCAATGATTGGTCGGAAATGTCCAAAGAATCACTGAAGGTATCCGTCGTTGATGACGGGCGGTACCGATAGGGCGTCTGGCGTAGCAAACAGGGGAACTCACCTTGGGTGTTGGCAACATTTGTAACCGACCAAAACTTGGTGTTCGGCCATAACGACACAAGACCTTCTGTCGATAGCTTTCACTGCCTCGTGTACGCATCTGCATTAACGCCTCTGCAGGCAGTGAACATAGCCATAATCTATGTTGGACGACCGTGCCAAGGAAAGAGAATGGATTCCCCGTTTCGCATATTCCTTTACCAGCTTTTATCACAAGGGCGAGTTGACTACAGCGGCCGGGGAGCTAGTGTCAAGAGAATGATTCTTGTTTACAGCACTAAGGCGACCGCCGATAGAGTTTGACTGGGCTGGATCGTTTCAATTGAAGCTTGCCGGGACCCAGTCTAAGGTCCTGCCAACATCTCCAAAGCAGACGGATGTGGTCGCATTCGTAGGGCTTCCCGGACCAAATGTGAAATTGCTCCACACAGGAGATCTCGCCTCATCAGGCAGTCAGGTCTGCAGGGGAAAAGTTCGTAAACATCGGCCAGAGAAGTCATGACAAAAATGGGGACTCTGGGAGAACGAATCCTGTTGAAGCCCCTCGTATGTCTCCCCTGGCTTAACCAAAACTCTCCCTTCGAGCACGATACTAAAATCGAACGACGAGGAGGACCGTTCCGTGACCATCAACCTGTCGAACGACCGGACATTGGTGCGACTAGGTGTTCCTAACGGATCGACCGTATGCGTCGAGCACCCTTGAGGGCTTCAGTCATCGCCCGAAAAAGCAACTTCTGGAACACTAAGACAAGAAATGCCGGGAATCCAAGCGCCAGCCACTACGGGAAACCCGTCGACATATGAGCGCTCCTACTCGAAGGAAGGGGCACAACAGCCAGGGTGCATGCAGGCATCAGAGTCTGGGAGTCCTCGACCCGCTGAAGTGACAGATAATGAACTGCATGCAGCCGTTCAGGACTGGACGGGCAACGCCGCTCTAGGTCCTGACCGTACAGTGGAACACCGATAGGGCATAACAGGAACTGCAACCTCAATAAAGCAAGAAGGTTCTCACCAGTTATGTTCGCATGGACAAGTTGGTTGGGAGTGAGGACGAGATCGATAGGCTGGCAACTTGTTGAAGCATTAGGTTAAAAGCCCTGTACGGCATACCTCGAGGCAGACCCTGTTTGACGGGACCAAATAGACCCCTATTGGGCGCCACTGTTCTGCGTTTTGACGATGTGCGATTCAGCTACAAGATCGTTTGGAATTGTCCGACATAATTTGCCAGAGCCTCGTATCATTCAGGGATCGACTGTACAAGTGTTTCTTCTGGTGTAATAATCATGTCAAGCTTCCAATCGTGATCTGCCATCGGAACCGACCCTGCTTCAAGCAACTGCTCCCGTAACGAAATGCCAACTAGCCATGAGGCATCAACAACCCGTAACTCAGCGCAAAAATGACAACTAACCCAGCAGAGGTTTGCGACGGCTACTGTTTGTGTAGGAGGCAATGAAGCGGTCATAGAAGCCCTTTCCGTGTCCTAACCGTGACATCGAGCGATCAAAGGCGACACCTATGGGGAGTTTACCAAAGAAACCAGGGTACCCTAGCCTTAAGAACATACCAGGGAGAACGATCACGTCGAGGACACCCGGCTCGGATGTACTTAAAGCTGGGATTCACTTCTCAGCCACGGCTGGGTTCGAATATGCTACAACGACTCACCACTTTCTCGGGATTGCGCTTTATAATGACTGCCAGGCTCCTTGATGCCCCAGACCCCACTGGGTAAGGTGGCTAGGTCTTCTTCGTCGAAAACTTCGAAAAAGTCCATAACGCCGGCTTTATCGACGATCCGAGGTACGAACAGCCGTTTACCTGAATACGCCACGGTCCAGATCCCGCCTAGTGTGGACGAGGGGCAGACCCACCTGATTGAAGAACCGAACAAGCAAGAAGAGAGGTGTCGACCTCACCCGTGGGCATGCTCAGATAGCAGCTCACGGCTTTTGCTTCTCTGAACTGGGGTAGAGCAAGGACCCTATTTGTAACGCAGGAAGCTAAGAGCGCGCATCAAGATGCAGGCCTGCTCTTTTAGCCAATGATAGAAACGTACATTGTGCTTCGATCGAATGCTCAGATACAGCGCCCAGAGCAGCGCTCACAGTTTTCCGCAAGGCACGCTTCGAAGCTTGGAATGATGCTGCCATCATTCAAGCGAACCAAAGATTGGCCAGGCAGAAATGAGACCAACGCTGTCGACGAAGACTCTGTGGAATGACCTGTAGGTTTAATCAACAAGACCACCTTCGTGATCGCCATCACCGTCAGGGTGGAGGCGGCAGATATGGCAAAACAGATTCCACTCACAGACGAGAAGCTGAATCCCCCGTCCCTATCTCTAGAGCGCCCGGAGTTGGACGTCAAGACACAAGCTTCATTTCGAAAAACAAAGCGACCCTGATTTGTCAATGATCGCCCAACTCGTCCATCATGATCTGTTGGTGCAAATAGTCATGCAGTTGCGACTGCGGTTCTCCCAGGCCTTGTAATTTTAAGGTGGGTACTGGACGAACGGAGAGAGGGCCATATTCCGACTCGGCAGACACCGAGCTTCTCTAAAGAGGTGCGTGAGTTGGCTTACTGTGGTTCTGAGCCGTTTTCAATAGATTTATTAGTGAGCCCCGTCCCTACACTGGGAGTTGCTGACACTTTAGCATGACCTCTAACGAGCTGCATTGGCGAGCCAATTACAAACGTGGTGGAGCCAAATTGTCGGCGGCGGACCGGATTATCGGGAGGGCAGAAAGTCTTGTATACAAGCACCGCCCTTTGCATCCCTGAAGACTCGTCTTCCGCTGGCAACGGCGGCAGCGACCCCACCATTCCCAGTCCATGCCCTATTTGAATCTGAAAGCATGGATTTCACATGAAAAGGGACACTTTGAGCCCTCTCATGTCCGCCAGGCCTCGACCCAAATCATGGGTATGCCCCAAGTATGCCCATGAACGAGGCCAGCCGCTCAGGGTGTCTTCGACTGACATGAGAACAGACTGCCCGCGAAGGTAGGGGATATGCACGGCTCTTTTCGAGGAGCTGATGCAAGGGTTGTAAATCACACTTCCCCGTTGTGTGAGAGGCGTCGAGAGAAGCACTTCTTTCTATCAACGGACCGTCAGAAACCCGTCACCCTTTTGCTCTCACTACCAACACCTGGTTTTGGGGACTTCTATGATTAAGAAGAGAGGCCGTACGGTACTCGGTTATCTTCCAATCCTGGTGCCTGAGAACTGCTGCTTAGAATAAGGAAATGCGCCGGCTAAATTCGTGTAACTTCGCCAGAACCAGGGTGTGGTTGTATACAGTTCTGTTGTATTCACTTCAAGTCCCTCGTTTTACTTATATCATGGGATCCAAAGGTAGATGGGGGGAAATGAGGTCCAGACCCAGGCAGCACAGCCCATGGTCGGGTGTGCCCATAGTTTCATCGGGATAATCCAAATACCACCTCGGTAACGGCCTGGGTTGTCGATCTGAAGACGGAGGCGTTTTTACCCACCGTTCCAAGGGTGCAATGTAAAGGGAGCAACGAACTCATGGTCCGAAGAAGAGATGTCGCGCGCCCAGATGATCTATGAAATGAACTCTATCTCAAAGGCTATACGAGGTCACAGACGGTGCAGGCCTTTTGGCTAAAAAAACCCGAAACTCCTGCTCGCTTACATCCGCAACTTAGACCAATTGTTGAGGTGCGGCTAGCAGGTTGTGAGCTTACCGGCGCGCCGACGTCAGATTCAGATTTGATGAGCAGGAGATCCCAAATGATGTAAGATATTTATGCCCTGTTTGCTGATGGATTAATTGCAGCTCAACTACGACGTATTCCCTGTGCAAAGTGGAGTTTGTTGCCCGCCTCGACTACGCAGCAAAACTTTGCACGGTACATAAAGAACGAGGAGGACAGGATATAGACCGGACATCCTCACCATTCCGTCTGTCCCGTCAAACTTCGTCACGCATTAGGGCATTAGCTCCCGCGCGAGTCCAACGACGTAGTGGCTAGACCCAGTAAATCCTTGGTGCGTTTTCCCAAAACCGTCATCCTGTTCTTGCATCCAACGCTCACAATTCGGTCCTACTATGTAGTGCACTGACCAAACCGTTCCACGTGGGTGTCTATCTGCTCATTTTTGGGATCAAAGGGGCAATCCACTGACGCCACATCTCCAATGGCTAGATTGACAATCGCCAACCAAAACTTTGTCTTGCGGAATCGTAAACTTCCTGGCGTTTTCAGCTCTATCCCCAATAACCTTTTACACCATGAACGACAAGCAGTTTCTTAACATGTCGTATGGCCCGGCGTCATCTTCGTCGGCGCCTTTGGGTTCCTCAGATTTTCATGGCCAGGGATCCTGCTACGACCAATCAACCTTGCAGGACCCTGGCATGTATCAGAGAGGCACATATCAGCATCCTCAGAACCAGTATCCGGCAGGCAACAGCCTCGAAGGGTCTACCAATTTTCACAGCTCCGACAGAATGTCATCCCAGAGGGTGAGCCAGACTAGCTCATACCCAGAATCGAGTCAGAGGACGTTTCTGGGGGAGACTATGCGAGACAACATGGGCTACAACAGCGTCTCAAACTCCTTTGACGCACCGCCTGCTGGGAGCTCTTCTACCAGCTCCTCGATCTACGACTTCAGCCCGATTGAAGTTTCACCCTCGCCTGTGGACCACCTTCGGTTTCCTCAGTCTCGACCCAGTTCGCAACAGGGCACGTCACTGTCACGGAAATTGACAACGCCGCTGTTCCCAAACATGCAATTGCATCCCCCCTCTGACTACTATCCCTCAACCTTTTCGCAACCCATGGCGTATTCCAACACTCATGCAGGTTCTGGCTCGCAGGCTCCCTCATTCGCTGGCCATTCACTGACGTCGAGGGCTGAAAACAATCCTCCTGTTGGTACATCGTCGTATCAGGACACGGCCCTGACCAGTGACAGATTGTCCAACTCTGGCACTCGCTTCAATCCCAACAACCTTCATCTACCCTCATCCGCCCTCTCAATCCCCCAATCTACTTCCTCCATTCCCATGCGTAAAGCTTCATCAGAATGGATGACGCAAAACAGGTTTCTACCAGTGCCTAAACACGGCATTGGTATTGCACACAAGCGTTATACATCACCTGCTGTCGCAACCGGTTCCCTCCTCCCAGACACCTATCTAGGTGTCGAGGCGAGGGCGTCGGATCACCCAACTCAAGATGCAGAAACATACGTGGATCCTATTGTAAAGCGCATGGCATCTCCGGCGGTACCATCCCACCCCACATCTTCCAAGTCGGTCTCTCCAGCGCCGCCAGAAGGCCAATCCGGTGATGGTCCGCCTCCAAAGAAAAAGAAAAAGTCTAAAATGCACGCTTGTGAAATATGTAATAAGAAGTTTCCTCGGTCAGTACCAAAAAGTCTTTCGTTGACGTTGCTTAACTCAAGTGTTCTAGACCAAGCGGGCTCAAAACGCATATGAACACTCATAACAACGCTCGACGTAGGTGACTTATACAATCTATTCATAGACGCCGCTGAAGATATTGTCATCTTAGCCTATCCATGTGGATTTCCAGGGTGCAACCGAACCTTTGGTGTGCGTTCAAACGCCAAACGACATCTTCGAACACATGGCGTTGTTCCGCCTCCCCCAGGAGAACTATCGGCCGATGCCTACGTTGTTGGGTTCAGTACACCCGTGGTAGCGCCAACTCCCGACCATGAGCTCGACCCAACCCTGGAAGACACGGCAGACGAGGGTCCCTCTCATCAAAGGTCATCCAAAGCCCCTTTTTTTAAACTTCGCTGGATGCCGCCGAGCTTGACGAACAGATCGAATGCGGACTCTCTGAGATCGGTTTCGGAGAATGGAGAGTTTTCGGATGACGAGGGTGGGGAAGACGAGGAGGAGGATTACGATACTGCCGAGCTCACACGTGTACGCGAGGCCTCCAGATCCCTGAGCGATCTCTCTATCCCTCATCTTTCACCTTCGAGGAGTTCATCCGCCACCGGCTCTCCAGATTGCTCTTGCACTGTTCCGTGTGGCGCAACCCCGTGTCTTTCCTTCGTCGCTTCGACTATGGCCATCTCTGCATCGCGCTCAACAGACTCGTTCGCTGACGCTGTGCCACGGAGTACGAAGGATACTTTTTCTGACGAGCTGGGACAACCTTCCTCGCAGGTAGATACATTACCTTCTCTATGAGGTTAGAGTGTAGTACTCATACAGTCTCCTTTCTCCTTCTCCGCTACTATTCTACCGTCCTCCGTTGATTTACAGTTGTGGGGGATGTCTCGCTTGATCCATGCAGCTGTGACTTTGCCATTGGCAATCTAATCTTGCTGGTGAAAGTGGTTGTGTGCGGACGGAAGAGGGGAGTTGACAATCGAACACTCGGACCTCGGAGGAATCTGGCGTACCCCCTAGACGGACCACTAGCTCTTACTGTTCGTTTGTTGAGAAACCACCCGGAACCACGCAGCCCTAATACTGGTTGTGCACTCGTTTCTTGCTATCCGTTTTCTTCGGTTAGAATGACTCTCTTAATGTTTCTCTTTTCATCTTTTAATAGCGCGGCCTTCTATATATAATGCTTTATATCTACATACATCATGTTTCTTTCCCGTCGGCCGCCTTCGACGATCTCTCTTTCTGCTGTCGCCCTCACTGTTAGTAGTTTCGGGCTTCCATGTCCCTATTACGTAGTTAATGCAATGTTTGACTCCAAGGTACAAGGCACACCACGCGAGAGTTCGGTGTGCCTGCCACCAAGCGCCAGTTCGAAGGAAAGCTTGGAGAGCTCGGCAGGCTGTATATAGAGTTGCGCATGGACCTCTTGTGTACAGAAGCGTCAGCTATACCGTAGCCAAGAATTGCTCGTTTGTTGCCAAATTCATTGATAGAACCACCGAACCCCGGCGGAATCTTCCCACAACTTCTTGGACTGCTACCATCACCATCCCTTGAGCCTCGTTTCGGTTGCTGGGCCCCCTCATTCAACCCCTCGTCTCTCTTTAGTTCTGGCTTCTTAACCATATCGACCGACGGCTCAGACAGACTTCTCGATACACTGAGGTATGCTCGTGGCTTTCATTCTATTCTTGTCAACCAGAGCGCGTGCTAAACAAGCTTCAGACTTTAATACCGAGAGCTAAAAGCACACAACTTACCCTCTCATTCAACCATGCATTCGATATTTACCATTGGTTTGCCTGTCTTTTTGGCGTATTTCGCTGGCCAGGTAGCGGCCACTACCTGGTGCGTGCGTTAATCCCTGGAGGAAAAAGGCGTTCTGACGTTCCTTTTAGCAACATCACTAGCCCTTGCCCAGCCTCTGCCCCTTGTTGCAGTGAGTATTTCGTTCATGGTTCATTGTGGGGCGCCCTTCGAAGCAGGGGAGAATACGAGTCACTTAACAAACAGAAGGTCGGAGCATGGAAGCCTTGCCTCAGCATTCCTGGGAAGGCTGGACCTCGGGCATCGAGGCGACTCATGCATCTCCTTCATTTCTCCCAGATTTCTGTATCAGTTGTAAAGTGCACACGGCTAACGTTCTCCGCTAGGTGAATACGGCTTTTGTGACAGGGGTCATGTGAGTTCTTAGCCATCTATGCTGTACGACATCCATGCTGATATGATCGTAGTTCTGCCTTGGCGGCTGCAACCCCTTCGCATCGAAGGCCGTCGATTCGTGCAAGCCCAACCCCATCTGCCAGGACAAAAGCGTACGCCGTTTGCTTCTTCCCTTGATACAAGCCCTGATCTCTCGCAGTATTCCTTTGGCGATGAATCTCGTATGGTCAAGGTTGCTAAGTACAAGGGCGATACCACTCTTCATGACTGGGTCATTGAGGAGGGTGAGGTCCTCGTTCAGAACAGCACCACAGGCTCCGAGTTGGCCATGACCCTCGTGGAGGGCGAAAAGGGAACCAAGATCTCATCAACTCGCTATGTGCATTATGGCACGATCACCGCCAGGCTCAAGACTGGCAAGTGGGGAGGCGTCATCACTGCTTTCATTACTATGAGTGATATCAAGGACGAGATTGATTGGGAGTTCACTGGATCTGTTGTCGACGAAGGCCAGAGCAACTTCTTCTGGCAGGGCAACATTCGTAAGCCTACCGTAAATGTGTGAAATGAATCGTATTGACCTGTTTCACAGCCGACAGGACTTCTGGCGACCACCACGGTGGCCTGACCGACACCTCTGCCAACTACCACGACTACACCATCGATTGGCAACCCGAGCAACTTAGCTGGTCTATTGATGGCAAGGTCGTGCGCACCGTCAGGAAATCGGACACCTTTGACAGCGCTGGTGTCGCTCACTACCCCACCACCCCTGCCCGTATCCAGTTCTCCATCTGGCCTGCTGGAATCCCGGAAAGTGCCCCTGGTACCGTCGAGTGGGCTGGTGGAATGATCAACTGGCAAGACCCCGACTATATTGCTGCCGGCCAGTTCTATGCTATGCTCCAATCGGTTGATGTCAAGTGTGCCCCTCAGCAGCAGGCAGGTAGCAACTTTACTTCGTACGTGTACTCCAGCAACCAGACGGTCCCTGAGCCTGCTGTTGCGTATTCCAACCGCTCCACGCTCTTGTATGGTGGTGCCAATAGCTTGGTGGCTCTTGGAGGGTCGCACACTTGGGTCATTGGTGCTGTTACCATGTTCTTGGTTGTTTTCCACGCGTTTTAGACGTGCGTCCTAGTGTTACATTCGATGACCCCTGTGGATCTCAGACGTATATATACCCCACCTAATATTTTTCTACCCGCCCAAATCGTTTTGGCGCCTTGCTCTAAGTTTAGCTCAGTTTGATCCCATCATCGGCGCAAGAATTTCGCTCCTGCTTGCCATCACGAACGTTCGTTGCCATTAGCACAAACAGTCCTGCTCAGGAAGAAGTGCTGTCTTGGTCCAGATTCAGCCTATATAGCTCATCGCGACATCGGCTGACAGCAGTGCGGCGGGTTCGCTCTTACCAGTTGCCATGTTCCTCGCTCTCCCTGCAGCCTGCCTCCTGTTGTGCCTCGAGATCACTGCGACTCTGGGAGCAGTGATACAAGCCCCTTTCGAGTCCGTACCGCAACAGTCACAGACTTCAGAAGGCTTGAACACCCGTGAGTTTATCGATTATTGCCCTCGATTAGCGAGCTTATTCACTTTGAGCAGACCCTAAGAAGCTGAAAGGGAAATTCCTGCACATATCCGACATTCACCCCGATCCTCACTACCGGAAAGGAACCGCAGAGGACTCTGCTTGCCATAGGAAGAAGAATAAGAAGCGGGATAAGAAGGAAAACAAGGCTGGATACTGGGGGACACCTTACTCGTACGTGTCTGCTTCATGTTCGTTATCGTTGTGGGGCGTTTCTGACGCAATTACAGGGAATGCGATACTCCAACACGGCTGGCGAACTACACGCTTGATTTCTTGGGGAAGAACTGGGCGAGCGAGATTGACTTTGTTGTGTGTGCGTAAAGCTTCTTGTCTCCGGTGTTGCTTGCAGGCTGATCTGTGCTTTAGGGACAGGAGATAATGCGAGGTTGGTTTGCCTTGCGAGATAGAGGGAGCGCCGGGGACTGACAGGGCTTAGGCATGATTCAGACAACAAGATACCTCGCACGCCTGCTGAGATCTACGAGTTGAACAGAGAAGTAGCGAGCAAGATGGAACACTTGTTCAACAGTCGTGGTGTGATCCCTATCCCCACAATTGGTGCGTGGTTTGACTGTCTGCAGAATTCTGGTCGTGCTCATCCCCGACCCCTGAACGGCTGTAGGTAATAACGATGTCTGGCGTACGTTTTCTCTACCTCTATTTCTTATGCTCTTGCTAACCATCTAACGCAGCTCACGTTCGTCTTTCCTTGGATTCTCGCTACAAGCGCTTTGTCTAACGTCATGGTTTCGGAATCCAGAACATTATGACCCCCGGCCCAAACAGCGTAACTCATGAGTATTCCAAGTCAGTTCTTCTACCAACGATTGTTACAAGGGACGCGAAGCTGACTCTATTCAGAATCTGGGAGAACTTTATCCCTTTCCCCTACCTCGGAGTCTTCCAACGTGGAGGCTATTATGTCAAAGAAGTCGTGCCTGATCAACTCGCCGCCATCAGCTTGAACACAATGTACTTCTATGACTCCAACAAAGGTTCGTCTCTTTCTCCTATTTATTGTGTCAGAGTCAGTCGCTTAACGGCCCTAACAGCTGTGAATGGATGCCCGTGGAAGGAGCCATCCGATCCTGGCAACCTACAGTTGGATTGGCTCGAGGTCCAACTGCGCGAGTTCCACAGGAGGGGCATGCTAACTTACATTATTGGCCATGTGCCCCCTTCTCCTGGAAACTACTTCCCCGAATGCGTGCGTCTGACCCATTAGCGCGAAGCTTCGTCCCTACTGACCCCTTTGTCTCAAGTATGTACGCTATGTTGAACTGGCGCTTCGCTTCCAGAACATCGTGCTTGGCCACTTGTACGGGGTAAGTCAGCAGATCTTAGCCCGAAATTGCATTACTGACGATAACTTTCAGCATATGAATGTCGATCACGTTCGTGACTCTTTCGCTATCTCCCTTCTGTCAATTGCTCATCTTTTACTCAGTTCTTCTTCCTTGAAGAGATTGATCTGCAGATCGTACCAGAGGAAGACGCAAAGAAAGCGCGAACGATGGGAGGTGATGGAGCTTTGTACGAGACTCTCATAACCGAGTTCGCTGCCCTGCCAGTACCAAAACGCAAAGAGATGGACAACTATGCCGTTGTGAACGTGGCCCCTGCCGTCGTTCCCAATCCATATCTTCCAAGCTTCCGCGTCTTCACTTACAACATCACCGATCCGTCGTACGACGCTCAAAAGAAGCGACATCATGGGCATAGGCGCGGGGATAGAGGAGACAAGGACGTGCATTGCAAGCAACCTGAATGGAAGAACAGTTGGAGATGCCATCTGACACAGCCCTGGCATTCGGATAAAACGGCACCTTCGCGCAGGAATCAACAATGGTCACTTCTCGGATATGCGCAGGTATGGTGTTGCCCCTACAACTAGCTAGGCTGTATGATTGACAGTCTTGCAGTACAATATACCCCACCTCGAAGAAGCAGACAAAAAACACCCACCGACCTTTGAGTTGGAATACACGACCTTCCGCCCTTCAGCTCTTCACCCCAGTCCAAACGCATCCGCGGCTGAACTCGCTAGCTTTGTCTATCCCATCCCTCTCGACCAGCTTCCAGAGGAGTTGAGGGACCCGACAGTCAAGAAGAGCCGCTACACTCCTTACCACATGAAAGACCTTACGATCGCTTCGTGGGTGAAGCTGGGAAGAAAGTTGGCGGACGAAAAGAATGTCAAGTTGAGGAAGAAGTTCAAGAAGTACATGTTTGCGGGTCGAAAGAGGGTAAAATAGACGCTCACTGTTGCTTATTCCACGGTGTATCTCAATTTGTGTCAGGACCTGAAGCGGCGTGCTTTAACTGTGGTTTATGTTGGTTAGCTTGGGTTGAACAGGGGGATGCTAATGGACTATGTCTACATTGCTACCCCCGATAGAACGCTAGCTCATGACACTACTCAAGCTACTTGCAGCTGCGCTTCATTCGCCTTGACTCGGATGTGCCCCTCTGAGAGTTATGCCGCCCAAGTCTACTAGTACTTCGGGAGTTTGTCACTTGCCTGTGAGAGCACTTGGCATTGGGTTTCGTTCCTTGTCTTCCATCCAATTTACATAACGCAAATAAAAGACAAACGTAGTCGACCCTACAGCCATGTGAACTCAAGCGCTCAATCTCAAGATGTTTTCAAGTTCTTCTGAACTTGCCTACGTCATATGTATAATGAGAGCCGGCTTGGCAAGGCTTGGGCGTCCGTCCTCTTGATTACCTACCACCATGACCATATTCTATCGTGCTTATCACGGCCTCTCCAGCTGTCTTTCAAGTGTGAGCTAATCCGACGATCACGTTTGTGTCTTCTACTCTAATATGCACGCAGTCATCCCCTAAGCCCCTCCCAGTTGGCGCTTCACTCGCCACCCTTCCTGCGGAGCTTCAAGTCGAGATTCTCGCAGACTTGGAATGGGACGACATTCTTCGTGTTAGACAGGTATGTTAGAGTGTGCACATATAGCGACGATACGGGCTGATGCTCCTCAAGACTTGTCGTACTCTGGCCGATGTATCTAGAGCCCGTCAAGTTTGGTTGACGCTCCTCCAACGCTACTTCGACTCTGTATTTCCGAAGCCATTCCCTTTGCCGCGGCCCCTGGTCCACTGTAGTGCGCAAGACTTTGAAGACTTAGTTTTGGGCTACTTTGGGTGGCCGCAGCGTCACGCCACTGGTAATTCCGGCCACCATATGCTGAACTTTTATGGACCCACTGTCCACTTTCTGCCAGGGGGCCGTTGGGTTCTCCTGCAGCGTACCAACGGCTCCATCGACTACTTGAATCTGGACGATGCTGAAATGGTTCCCAAACCATTGATACCCCATCCATTTGAAGAAAAGGATTGGTTGAGAGTTAACCTCTCCTTCGACTTCAAAACCAGCATGTCGACCCTGGCTTTCAACGTCGCAATCAGCTCTTGGTTCCAAGGGAAAGACGCCAACGGTATTCCAGAGCGAGAACTGGACCAGATGGGGATATCTATCTGGTCAGTATCCGTGGAATTCGACTTGCAGGGAAATGCAGTAGGCATGGCGTCGACACGACTGTCTTCGTTCAAGGAAAAACCGCCACATGTGACTGAGGGAATATCCTTGCTGGGGGACCATGTTACATATGCTTTCAGGGGCATGGGATTCGTTGTGGTTAACTGGAAGCAAGCGGGTGGAGCAGCCTGCCTCAAGTTCCCGAGAGTGTACTTCTCGGACCCTCACCCGTCTGTGAGTATTTTGAGACGTCTCTGTACTGCCCATTGTCACTCACACTGTTGAAGATCATTCAGCTCCTTCCCGGCGGACGTATCCTCGCAGTAGACCTCTACTCAATCCAGATTTGGAGCCTTTCTGAGGGAACGTGCTCAAATGGCCCACCGCCAGTCGTGCGATCCGAATACGACCTTCCAGTGCCGAACGTGCGGCCACTATGGTCCGTAACAGTGGACTATATTAGAAACAGCCTGCCTCTTTCACGCTCATCTGTTGGCGGGGCAAGCCGATTCGTTATGGAAACAAGTCAAGGTATATTCGGACTTGTGATACCTGATATCCCTTCGGAAGACTGTCCTCCTTCTTGGACTCCTTTGGGGACTGTAGGCCCTTTGGATTGGAGAATGTTTACTGGAGTGGGTTATAACTGTTTCGCTTTCGTGGATGGACACCGCGGCCCTCTCAGGCTCCAAAATTGTGTCTGGCCCAATTCTGGGGGACATCGACTTGTCCGCCTGGGAGTGATAGCACTCGCACGATTGCCGCGAGGTCGCTTACGTGGTATTTGCATTGACTGTAGCTCAAACCGCATCTTTGTTTCATTCCAGAATCACCAACATATGCTTATCATTTAGCTCTTTGTTCCCTAGTAGGTCTATACACTTGATGTACAATACAAGCACAAGAATATATTTGTCAACCGAAATTCTTGTGAATGACTGGTCTTTTTAGCAGGTTTGTTGGCCGTAGGCGCTTGTCTCTTTCCGCAGCAACTGGCACGTCTGCAACACCAGCTTCCATCGAGGCCAGTGGTGATGATTTCACCTTGGCCTTGTCTTTAAGGGACATGTATATTGTGAGCGCCGGAAGCCCAACCTGTGCCAGGGAGAGTGAGCCCACACACTTCGCCCATTCAGAGGAATCACTCACCCATGAGCACAGGGTGTCGAGAAGATCTCTGCCAGTTCTGTCCAATGCGTCTCGCGTCGCACAGTCTAGCTGAAGTGTCTTCTCGGCGTAAACAACACTGAAGGTCCCTTCAGGGTCCCTGCCAATACCACGGAATGCCCACTGAGATCCATCACTCAAACACCAAGACATGTACTTAGTGCTGAAGAAAGTGACGGGGTCATAAGTTAGTGATCGAGTCATGCTAGGAACGCGACTCACTCATTTCGTTTCATGCTGTATGAAGGATCGTCCAGGTTAGTAACGAGGCCAAACCACCACAGCACCAGAGACGCACATCATAACACACTGGCCAATGACCTGAGGCAGGTACTGGATTAGTTGGGTAGACGACGACATCGGCCTTTTTGCTTCTAGAAGGAAACAAACATATTCGAACTTTTCGAAGAATTTTGTGACCTGGAACAACGAATTTGCATCTGTGGCACCTACGTACGCATGAGTGGACAAGGGGGTCAATCACACCATCGCTTAATATTCAACAAGAGAAACAGACCTTGGCGTGCTGCTTCGCCCTCCTCAGCGTTGACCTCTTCAGATGAGAATATCATGAAGTCAGCAATCCCTGTTAAGAGGGTTGCTTTGTTGTCGAAGATGATCGCGATGATCCCCTCCAGCTCTTGATCCTTTGCCCTGGAGCTTCCCAGCGAGAGCTCGTTGTGGATGATGGTGAGGGCTCCCCGATGCTCGGCTATGCGTACTACAAGAGTTAGCATATAGAAAATGCTATGACGTGGGCCTCCCGCTTCGTTCTAGAGCCACAGGTAAGGTTAGCGATCCGCCAAAATGGCAAAGGGCGAGGAGAAGAGTACATACCCTGTTTCCGATAAGTTTTTTGCATACTTGCAAAAAGCCAAAGGTAGATCTCAACTCTTGCCTCCAGAACCCATCCAAATCCGCGTCTATGGATCCGTCTTGCTCGCCTTCTGACTCGTCTTGATCATCCAAATTTTCAGCTTCTGACCCGTGTTCCCCAACCTTCAAGGGATCGAAATCCCCTCTGGCTGCCTCGAAGGTAGTGATACCCATTCGGAGGAGGTGTTCACCCGTCAGTTTGGAGCATGAGACCGCCTTGAATTGAAAAATCAACATAGGTCCCAGCCCTCATTGTGAAAGAAGAAGTGAGCTTACTTTGACGTCCGAAACGTCAGCGTGTTGGTCTCGAAAGGTTTTGATGGCCTTAGCGGAATTTGAAGCGGTCTTCAACATCCCCACTAGCCCTTCCAACCCTTCACATGAGCAAGAATCGTTAGAAATTTGTATAACGCTTGGATGCAGTCTGCTGACCTTCCAATGTGATTTCCTTGGCGATCAGGGCAGCCTTGACTGTACCAATTGTCAGTCAGATGGACCCCTTCGGTCTCAGACGCCACATATGGATCATGCACTACGTACTTGTTTTGACCCATTGAGGCTCCTCCAGATTCACAACCTCCTCTTCTCCGGGGGTTTGAGGACCAGAGCCAGCGAGGTCTTCGAGGGGAACTACATCTCCACCTTGAGAGGCAGACGCCCCCTCATTCTCGACAGAGGAAACGTCAGAGCTCGAGGCCTCGTCGAGAGGGCCGTCGTCACCAACACCCAGTAGGGACAAGGCTTTCCACAGCAAGGATATCCCGCTGGACAGACGAGACGTGACCTCAGTGATAGGCATGAGGGAGGTGGATGCTACTAAAAAGGCACTATCAGAAGAGAGGCGAAACCAGGAGTGGACCGAAGAGGTGGACGCTATCGGAGAAGGAATGCAGCCAGCCCAGGGATGGAGAGGGGTACACTACCAGAGTGTGGCAAAACTACTTCAAAGATGGGGAGAAGACAGTATGAGAGAGTGGCGAAGGCAGTCCCGGAGTAGATCGAAGAGGTAGACGCTATCGGGGTGTGGATTCAGGCAGCTCAGGGTGGAGAGAAGGACGCAGTCAGGGATTAGGTGCAGCCAGTCCAGGAGTAGACCGAAGAGGTAGACGCTATCGGAGAGTGGATGCAACCAGTGCAGGGAGGTTTGAATACGAGAACGAGGATGTTGTGGAGGGCTAGTATATATACGGTAGCTACGCGGCCATGCGATCCTGCCGTATCGCGGTACGTAGAGCCGAAGTCTGAAGATCGGCGCGTTGAGGCTGGCCGTCGGTTGTCGATATGGAGGTCGGTGGTAAGGAACGAGTCCCGAACGAGATCCGAGTTCCTGCCAGATGGTAAGCGAGAGTTATTTCCCCCCACTTCTTCAGCGGTGGATACAATACCTTATGCTTGCAAGGCCATTGATTGTACTGCGATAATCTGAGGGCATCACCTGGATTTTAATGGAGGATGATCAAGAGTCGTCGACCTCAAGAACCACCCTTCAGCCTTATTACTATTAGGAAGGTGGGGGCCTATATTTGGCTACGAAGATTGATCGATATCTAAATCTGATCAACGATCCGCCTAGCCTTCGGCAGATGTCCGCCTCAAAGGTACCGCAAGAACTTTCAGCACACTCACTAATAAAGCCGCAAAGCGAGAGGGGGATGCATATAGCACCTTTGGCTTGTTATTCCAGCGTTATCGGTTAAGGGGTGTGTAACCAGTGAGATATGAGAGATGAAGGAGGCCGTTGTGTTGGATCCCAAGGGCCATCACGATCAAAGCTCAAGTCTAGATATAACCGCCAGATAGCAAACAGCACCGCCGGATTGAAGGCCAAGTGTAGGATGATAAGAGGATCCTACAATCGAGGATGTACCCCTGTATTGAAAGAGCGATCTACTAAGGGCTATGAATCACAAGAATACATGGGTGTGGGGTGCTGAGCACCGCGCAACGGAGTTCGAGCACCGACACACTGCGGCGACAAAGGCTATCGTCACCACGTCAAATCAAATCTATTCAAATAGTGTTGAAAACTTTAAAACATAGATTCAAGAGGCGACTGGAGGGGATAGGATTTGAAATGAGACGGTGACCTACGGTGTTGCTAACGAGAAGGACACGAGGGTCGAGAGCTCTGGGCCTGTGTCAACTGGAACAGTGTAGGGGCGATACTGAATCCCGTGGGATGGCATCGACGGATTTGCGGGGAAGAGACCATCCGAGACTCGGCCCGCATTCCACAGTAATAGGATCACTCGCTAGACAACCGGCCAAGATAGGCGTATAGCGCCTATTCCTGCGAACCTCTCCTGGTCACGGTATGATGGCCCACAAAGCGTAGTTACCGGGCTTGGTTGTAAGAGCACAAAGACTCATATATGCGAGTGATTACACTGACTGATGGGACTATTCAGTGCCGTAAAATCTCTGAAAGGGGGAGAATGTTAGGCGCTGAGCAGAGTTCAGCTTCGAACTCAACAAGTGGGCAAGCTTTCGAAAATCTTGCTGAGAGGGGTCATGGAGCCAGGCCGCTATTCTGGACAGCGGATGCGCGACTTTGGGCAATAGGGATCTGGTTGGTGGAGTTGCGCCTTGAATTTCATTCTATCCCGTTCTTTGGTGGCTAATTCAATTGACCTCCGATCCCACTACAAAAATCTGTTTCATTGAATTTCACCCTATCCCATTCTCGACGCAACCCCATTCCTACTAGGTTGACGGCCTCAAAAATCAGACGAAATTCTCGCCATGTGCCTCCAATGCCAGTACTCCCAGTCGAGAGAACCGGTACTACCTAGTAGTTGTGTTGATTGTAAGGTTGATATTGTCTATGCCAGTGGGTGAGTGAAATCACAGGAGAAAAATGGTGATGGTGGTGGTGGTGATGGTGGTGGTGGTGATGGTGGTGGTGGTGGTGCAAGGTTAAGAGGTTAAGAGGTGTCGAAATACGAGTCTCCCGCTAAGGGGCGCGCGTTGGAGTTTGAGGACTGTAGCATATTCCCCTTCAGGACCAAGGCCTTCCAAAGGAACATCATTCCCTCGAAAAGGAAATGGGCGACTTCAGTGATGGGAATGTGAGCTGGGGCTACGCAGTACACAAGATGAGAGATATGGTGGTGGTTTCCCCCGGTCCTTCAGTGCTAGTGCTGGCTCCAACTTGAAGTACTTATAGGCACGCAAGGTATGCAAGGCCATCGATTTCCCAGCGATACTCTACGAAATCATCTCTTTAACAGGCTGTGATGGCGCAGTACATCAGCAAAGTCCCCCATTCGCTTTTCGGCATTTCCCGCTTTTCCGCTTTTGGAAAACGAAAAGCTAGAAAGCGGGAAGAGCAAATGCCTTTTCCCAGATCTCCCTTTGTATAAACCGCAACTAAATTGACCGAAAAGCCCCCATACCTACTATGGAGCCATAGTGCAACAATTTGGGCAGGGTTGTTCATTGAGAAATCGGTTTTTTTCTCCTTACCAAAATGCCCAATCCTTCGCTTTCCGATGCAACCGAGGTGACTTGCCGCGCCTGCCGCTTTCCCGGCTTTCGTGACTTGCACACGCTTGCAGCCGCTTTTAAAAGTCCGAAAAGCAGATCGTTACTTTTCTGATGTAGCAGCAGAGGCAATTCTTGACTGGCCGTAATATTTAGGGTGCCTTCCTGCACACGAGGCAGACTCCTCGTGAAACGGGCAAATAGCAGAAAACCGTTCGTTCGCAATCATTGAGAAACACGGAGAAGCATGTCGAATTGACCCAGACACCGTTGAGCTTCTTGCGCGACTACCAGGAAGATGAATGGAGTGCTGTCGAATTGAAATGCCGAACAAGGAACCAATCGCCCCAGTACCCTGTTTTTTGATTGTTACGCCCACATCTGTGCACTGGTACCTGACGCCCACATGGTTTATCAGTTCAGATTACCTTTCTGCCTCTATTCCATTTAAGAATCAGCTACCCTTTTACTCCGCTAATGTCCCCATTTTACAATCCACAAGAGGGATCGCAGGCTTGGTGCACGTTGTATTAGACGGCTCGTTCTTCTGGTGTTTATCGCTTGGCACGAGGGATCGGTTGGTCAACCGAACTTCTGAAAATGCAATTCAGCCCGATAGAAATGGCACAGAAGCGAGTTTCGCGTTATGGAGCCTGCGTGCCTGGTGTGTATTCTGAGTTGTGTGCTGAATTCGTGTGACTTCGCTTTGTACAGCGCGTCAACCTGTTTCTTGAGCAGTCGACAAGGTATGCAGAGGATGCTGTGTCTTCACACCATGGCCAGAAATCCCACTTTATATTTGTAGGTCGTGCAACTCAAAGTTGGGGGTCAAGTGGCTGCTATCTGGATTGATTTGAGGTGAGGTGAGGTGAGGTAGTTCAGGCCAAGCTTGTCAGATCCTGACATTCAGCCTCCCGGAGATTGACCCCTCCGGGCTATGACTTCTTCCGTCCGGCGACTGTCCCCATGGGATGTCCATCCTTAGGCGAAGAACATAGGTTTTGGGTGATAGTTTATTTTGTTGTAGCATAGCACTTTCATTATGGGCATCTTCAACATTACTAAACACTGATTGAGCTCTCGGTTCTATTACTAGCAGGCGCGACTCGCGAGAATAGGATCAGAATTGAGTTCGTTCTGCACTTCTGGCGCCAGCTTGCCTTCCCTTTAGGTATACAGGAGCACACCCCGGTCTAAGTCTCGTGGATACGGTTTAACTCCTCCAACACCGGCACGCATTCTAACATAGGCTTATACTTAATCAAGTCGCCAGGAGGAGAGTAGAGTGTACCTGTTGTTTGTTGTAATCTTTTGTCACCTTCGCATCTGTTCCTTGTTTCTCCGTTTGCGGCTTCATCTAGAGAGCACTTTGACACTCATGCCCGGGCTCCTTACATCCCCCGTCTATACATACATATTCATTTAGCCTTATAGTGCATACCTCCGAGTTAACGTACTATGTTATCACCATTCTACCTGCACATGAGTCCTCTGCAAATCGTGATGGTGCTACTCTTCCGTTCATATAGATAACTCGACATTGTCAGCGTTTAAGCGCTCGTGGGTTAGTACTGTGACCTCGCCAGAGCGACGGCTTCAATTTGGTTGCGACTCGCAAGTTGTCAGCATAATTACACAAGACGAATCATCGTTCGTGAGTCAGCGAGCAGAGACCCCGATCCTGCGCGGGTGGGTGCAAAGGAGGGCAGGAATGAGCTGCAAGTGCGAAGGGAGAAGGGCAAAGGTTCTCTGGGGCAGTAAGGGCATTGTTGCTATTATCAACTAGACAGGACATGAGCAAAATCTGACAGCCGATCCGCAGACAACACGGATGGTACCCAGCAGAGGCCTGAGGCAATTTCAGCGATACCGAACGTTATCCTGGGGGCAGTAGCCACAATCCAGCTAAAAGATTCCACTTTTCTCGACATCTCTCGGCACCTGGGGGCTGTAGCCACAAACCAGCTACTATAGATTTGAACGTGAACAAGTGCCACAAGCGGTTGATGGCAGTCCCCATCAGTCGGGAGCGCTCGCCGGGCCCAGCCACCAATTCTGCTTCGCGCCATCATCATCTCATATTCCTACCGTCCTGCAACCTGTGTCTGCGAGCGATGCTACATGGCAGTCGAGTCCACTCCGTGCGGCAGCGACGATGATCTCAAGGCACCTCCGCCTTTGACAGCAGCCCCATGGCCCCCTCCAGAGCACCGAAGTCGTGCACCCGAATTCTACGGGTTCGTAGCATGGACGACGACTTACATCCTCTTTGTGGTGTACATCCTATGGGCTGTTTTACCAGACGAATGGATTGTCTGGCTGGGAGTGACGTGGTATCCTAATAGGTGTGGTCCGACATGCTGTCCAGCAAAGGTTCACTATGCTCACAAACATTGGTAGAGAATGGGCTATCCTCGTCCCAGCATGGACGGTCATGGCTGTCCTATTCACTTACTTCACCTACTCGACACTGGCTCTGGCTGGCACACCAGCATTGGACGAGATGAGAAGCATTGCAGGTGGGCAAGCTGCCACGTTCCTCCACGTTGCGTTTTGACGAGAATGCGCCAGATGGCTATACTCTGCACCCCAACCCTTCGGAAGAACGCCAGGTTTATCTAGAGTCCATGAAGCCCAGAGCTGTTCCCGAGTTGTATGATTTACCGATAGGCTTGGTCAACCGTGTCCTATACCAAAAATCGCCCAGACGAGAGCAACCCATTCACCAGACCAAGGACAAGCGCCTATAGCCGGATCTTTAGAACCCTTTAGGGTTGGTATGTATGCGAGGATTATATTGTATACAAGAAGAGACCATCTAAAAGACTGCGTCTCAGGTCTTCAAAACCTTACTCTACGTAATGCAATAATGAGGTTACGATAATCCACTAGATCAAAACTTGAATGAATGGAGAAAACTATGCAATGAAGGGATGTCCAATGGGTTGACGAAAGCAAGACAGCGAATTCAGATTTCTACACGAAGGAACGGAGGAACGCGACGAAGACGACAATAAAGGCAAGGAAAGATATCGCAGGCGAAAGGCTATTTGCCATACCTAGAAACCTGGCAAGTCAGCGAGAGCCGTTGGACAAAAGAAAGGAGTGGTGTGCGTTTACTTACCGAAACTGGGATAGGCGGGATTCGCTATGGCTCACGGCCACCTCCTCAGTGTCGATCTGGTGGTACATCCGAGCCATTACGGGGGATGACCCTACCACAATCTCATCGTCACTATCGGGAACATAAATCGGAGCCCTTGGCACAGAGTCTATCCTCTTTGGCTGGAAAAAGTTAACAGTGGCCATTGCACTCTTCTTCTTGATAGTCGACACTGATTTCTTCTTCTGCAAGACTGAAATCGAAGGTGTGTCTGCCATTGATGCTTTGCTTTTGCCCTTTGCAGACGAGGCGAGCGAGTGGCGTCCAGCCGGCGTAACGTTGGTGTTGCTCCTCTTGAGCATGCTGACTCTTGCTTTCGCCTGCATCGGTTGATCCTTTGCTACCGCCTTGCCCTTGGCGGTAGCCTTGGGGTTATGAGAAAACTTCTCCATCCACCCCTGCACCGCGGTAGCCCTCGATTCTTCGATTTCTCTCAGCCGTTGATCCTCCATATTCACTAAGTCTGGTTCTTCTAGATCGTCGATGTCGACGACGGCCGGTTCCTGCTCTGCCGAAAGGTTGACCGGTGTATCCGGAGAGCATTCTGGAGAGCTTGACGAAGAGACAATGAGGTCCGGTTCTTCGACAAAGTCCACCTCGGTCGTCGAGTTGCCCACGCCCAGTGTGCTTCGCAGATCAAGAGCAACGACGGGCAATCTCGAGGGACCTGCCTCGGCGTTGACAAACAAGCGCCTCGCCACTGGAGTATCTTCTTCCTCCAGCACCGCGTCCTCCCGCTGTAGTACAACGCGGGTGACTCGTGGAAAGGTAGGTGGGCTGTCATTGGGATTGATGGGAGAGGAAAATCGTAGCGAGCAAGATCTGTGGCGATTCTTCTTGGTCGACGTCGGGCTCGAGAAGGCAGCAGCGCCAAAGTCGTCGTCATCGTCTTGCTCTTGTGACGACTGGCTTGTCTTCGCTACGTCACCGCCTTCAACGACAGGCGATGGAGAGTACAAGGCTAGTGGAGACATGTAGCCATCTTCTTGAGCCACCTCTGCCATATCCTCGTCAAAGTCTAGGTCGACTTCAGAGGTGAACCGTGCTTGGGCAGCAACGGACAAGTCAGAGGCATCTGCCTCGTCCATGTCCTCAGGATCAACATTCTCCTTCTCCTCTTCGAGGATACGGGGAGGGTGTGGCAGGACGTCGATGCTATGTCGACGAGAGCGTTCCAGTCCACCAAAGAACTTTGAGTGTGTCACCAACGGCGTGCTTTCGCGTTTCTTCCTCTGCTTCTTGCGAGCCATCTCCGAGTCCATGACTTCTGCAAGAGTTCGTTTACCGCTTGCCTGACCCGCGACGACGGCGGTCCGTGGTTGCTTGTCTGACAAAGGCTTGGAGGAGGGTATAATGGCGTTGGGACCAAAAAAGTCAAAAAGCCCTCCTTTGCCAGCCACAGGCTTCGTGGCAGGGACCTTCCTTCCGAGACCAGCAGCTCGGGTCTCGGGCGCCTTGCCCTTGGAATGAGGTTGCTTACCCGCCTGCTGTATGGCCTGCTTAGAGGAAGGTTGGAACGCGGGGTTGATGTCGACCATTGGTAGCAGAGTCGTCGGATCCACGTCGCCTTTAGCGATTCTTTGTGCCATCCCAGGTTCCATACTCCTGTGAGGGAATGTCAGACATGCATATCAACATCCATGGAATCAGACGTACCCTCCACAATAGTCTTCGTATTCTTGCTTCCAGTCCGCTGGTATCGGTTTCAAAGGGACAAGCTTCTCTTCTAGGGGACAGTACACCTTTTGATGCTGAAAGCACATTTCGGCAAGCTTGAATTGTTCCAGGTAGTCGACAGGAACCGACTTCTTGCCCTCCAATCTGAGGACTCGAATGACTTGCTCCGCCGAGTTCCACTTTCGCAAGAGAGTGCACGCCGTCTTGAGTCCAATGCCGGTGATGCTGGGTAGGTAATCGCAGCCGCTGAGGATGGCCATAGACCTGAACTGGGCGTCTGTCCAGTTGATCAAAGAAATGTCGGATTGGGGTGGTGCGACGTTGCCAAAGTCTTCCCGTTCGATGCAGACAACGGTGAAGGCACTGGCATCAAACTTGAGTAGAACTGTCTTGCATCCAAAGACCAAGAGGTCCGAGTCTTCGGTCATGACTCCATCGACCACACCAATCCTTTCAAGGTACGCGAGCTGGGCGTCGGCTTCGAATGGTGCCACCACATATGAGACGTTGGCTGCTTTAAGCGCCTTCAGACAGGATTAGCTTGCTTTCAAAGTTATGTGGCAAGCACTCACCTTGATGAATTGAAAGGCCATTTGAGGAGTCACGTCAACACATTTGTTGTAACAGTCTCGCGCTTCCTTGTGTCTTCCTTGGGCGGACAGCGTTTTCGCTTTCGCAAGATATTCGTCTCGCTTCTTTTTTCTGTCGGACTCGGTCCCTTTCTTCGCTGGTAAGGGCCCACCGTCGAATACGATGTATGGCTCGATGCCACTGTGCCGCAGGATATTAATCTTGCCCATGCAGTAGTCGACGTATCTATGCGTTGTTTATGACCTGCAATACGAGCAAGGGTTGAATCACGTACTTTATGGTCTGCTTCCCCGTTGCGAGATCTGCAGCACAGGAATAGGTTCCCTTGTGAATCCACACATAGGCATCCACCGCTATCCTCTTCCCTCGAAATTCATCGAGGCGCTTCGTCTTGTGAATGGGCCTCAACGCCGGCAACAACCCTGTAATCCCCATCTTCTCGTCGTCGTGGCTTAACGGTTTGAGCCCAAGATCATGGGGGTCATGAAAGGCGTTTCAATTATGTCGTCGACAAAGGCGACTCAGGCCGTGCGAAATTATACGCGACGCGCCGTGACCACCGTGATTCTCTTGGCAAACGATCACGGGGTAAATGGGCGTCTAATTGACTGTGGGCAGGCAGATAAGATACGGTGCACAATATACATGATACAGAGCAAAGAGTAATGCTTCTACTTCATAATACTATGAGAAAAACACCACCTCATCATCGGCCTCGCGCCCAAGATTTGGGCAACCCAGGGCAACGAATTCAGGTTCAAACGGTGATTCAACAGCTTGTGGGATTGTCGGTACGTTTCCTTTGCAATGGCGAACGACGAAATCGTGCATCAGAGAGGTTACCCTGTTAGGAGTGATTAGGGGGGTATAGATTAAGCAAGACAATATTTACTTACTCCTCGTGATGAGTGAACGTTCCATAGTGAGGCGCACCATCGACAGAGACAAGTGTCACGTCCAGCCCTGCTTCCTCCAGTCTTTCCTCGACTTGCTCAACCAGCTCAGTCGGGTACGCAATGTCTTCGGCACAATGGATGATAAGTATCGGGCACTCTACTCGTCGCAACCCGTTATGAGGGTACGAGTCCCGCTTAGCGAAGAAATCGATCCACATTCGTTTGACTTCTTCAAGGTCCTCTACCGTCCCGTGGAGGCGAACCTCGCAGGGAATAACAATATCCGCCATCCTACATCGTGTGTCGGTTAGTATTGATCAGGAACGAGGGAAATGAAGAAGACAAGTGCGTACACCATAATAGCTTTTGACCTGTCCCCATTGGTCGCTAGCATGAGCCCTCCTAAGAGTGTGTCCTTCACTGCCTCCTCTCTGATAGGCTCGTCGGAATTTTTGACTGCAGCCTCCCAGCATGCATACATCTCTTTGCGTCCCTCAAGAATCGGTTGAGGCTGTAAAATTCCTTGAGCAAATCTTGAAAGCAGAGTAAAGGAGATTAAATTCAAAACAAGCTCGCTTTACGCACCTCTTCCAGTGATAGTGGTGAGACCATCGTCACCGACAAGATCTGGTGAGGATAAAGCATCGCGACTCGTAACGCAATGCAAGCCGCATTTGACAGGCCTATTATATGACAATCGGAAATGTTAAGCACTTTCTGCAAAGGGCCCTCTTAGTGCGTAGAATGAAAGGCTCAGCGGCTATTGACTTGCCATCAAATGATGAACGTCCTCTGCAGCTACTTCCTCCCTCCAAACCTTTGGGATCTTGCCGACAGTACGCCCCTGACCGCGTGGGTCGAAAGTGACGAGGTTGAATCGTCTGAATGAGGGATCACGTAGCTGGGCTAAAGCAGTCGAAAACATCAGCCCGAAGCGCACATAAAGTCGGAGAGCAGACGCACGATGCCACCCTTGTTGCGCGCTATGGCATGGAACAATCAACAAGACGGTAGGAACAGATGAGTCTATTGACTGGGAATTGTTGCATGTTGGTGTGGCGATGGTATAGCAGAACGTGATAGGTCCTGCAGGAGGGTTTGCAGAGATGAAGGGCATTCGGGACTGAAAGCAGTGGGCTGAAAGGCGCAAGATTTTTTAAAAAAGAGTTTAATAGGGTGCTATATAGAGAACGCTAGGGCCGATTCGTTACTCGCCTCCGTCGCATGGTTGCTGAAAGAATGACTACTGAGGCGCCACAAGCCTAAGAAGGCGCGAGACACACTGTGCCGGATGCCGATGCACAAGTGTTTATAATTAGCCAGCAACCACTGAAGCGCACCTTGAATAAAAATCGAGAAGTAGCTCTGGGCCGCCCCTAGAAGTAGGAGGAAGGGAGATTGCAAGGTCCAAAATGGATGGACTTTGATCGCTCGCCGCCCAGCGCGCCCAGCAAGGTTTTGAATCCCCTGTGGAGCCATGTCACAGCCTATGGTCATCCGAGGGCCCTTCGATCACCAAATCCAGCGTTGTATGCTTCCTTCCGAACCTAAGAACTTGGCACACTATCGGACGTGGGAGAGGAAGTCGAGGAAAAAGGGAGTTTCAATCATCTTTGGGGCTTGGGACAGAGATCTACTCCAAACCTTTATATAAAGTCCGCGCTAGAACCCTGTCAACCAGGTGTCAAAAGAAGGTTCTCCAGAACGCAGGTTCTGCATCCATGAGCGTGTATTCCACGTGTTGCGGACGAGAAATTGCAAGGAACAGCTCCCCAAAGTGCTGGTCTACGTGCCGCGCGTGCCTGACAGCGAGCACTGAAGATCTCCTTGTGATGGAATGGACGATGCAACCCTGCACCCGGATGACGACCCAGACAGAGAACACGAGCAACAGAGGCTTAGCTGAGTTCTGCTGAGGTTAACCAGGAATCAAGCAGCGGATGGCTGCAAGCACATCTTGTATGGTGCAATTCGCTTGTACACCGCCACCAAATGACAGTGGCCAACCTGAGCCTCGACCAGATTTTTTTTTTGAAACTTTCCAAACACCGTTTTTGAGTACTCAAGGACCTCCAGTTCTCTTCTTGATAGTTATAAGTGGAGATAGGCCTATTACTCCTTAGTTTAAGGCAGATACAGCCCTGTCCAGGGATGATTGGGGAGGGTGGTGGAGGCATATTAGATTAGATCGTTACTATATCAGGAGATAGATAAGATCTGGCCATTTCGGGAAACTTCAACTTCCTCAGTTTTGCACCAATCGAAAAACCCTTTAGAGGAAGTGATCACATCGCTATTCTAAGCGTTTTCACTGGAGGAATAAGGATTCGGATTATTACTGGTGGTGTATATAGACTTGTAACTTTGTAGCGGCCTCTAAGCGAATTGCACCATAGCTTGAGGACAGACACTAGGCGATTTTGTTTAGCCGAAGACTCAGTTGCGCCACGGAACGCATAAACCCAGAATTCCCGCCATTACTAATACTAGGAGCCAGAACCTGAACCTTCCAGGATTCAAGAGATGGAAGTAAACCGTCCCTAGAGAACACCACATGATCAGCCGTGATCAGCATGGACTCGGACATCCTCAGCCTTGAACAGAATGCACCGAGCTGTGGCACTACAGTGCCTTTCGCCGGGGTACTTGGCGTCACTGCCCAGCTGCCTCTTCTGGTGTGTTTATCTCTGGAGCATCAGTAGTGACTCTGGCATAAGCACCGCGTCGTGAACGAATCTTGAGCCAAGCTCTCCTGTACCCTGCATGTACTGGCTGAGACATCTCCAAGTTTTGCATATCCTGCTCAACTTAAAAGTAGCAACGATGTTCTTAGGCAAAGAAGGTGATGCTATTGAGCGTCTGTTGGCCATGGACTTGGTTAGGATTCTTGACCATGAGATTAATGGGCGTCAAAATGGTCGGAGATGCGAGTTGAACGGGAAGCGTTTTTATCGAGTAGACACCCTGCCGTTGCTTCTCTTGGCAAACACTCACATGGTAAATGGGCGCTTAATTCTGAGCAGGGCCAGAGATACTGTCCCTGTACTTATTCGCGAGTATCTGGCGCGTGGTAGGCTAATTGCGAGCAGAGGGTATGTGTCAATATTCACCCTTGTCTTAGAGTTGAAACTTAGAGTTGAGGTGGTAAGAGGCGGGTAGTATTGAGTAATGGTGTTGACTCTGCTGCTTCCCAGCCCCCTTCAAGTTTCCGTAATAACCAAAATGCTCACTTCGCTCGCAGAAGCACAATGCGAGATATGCATAGCCTAGCAAAGAGGATGGCTCCTACCCCTTAATTCTATGAGAAAAACTCCACCTCATCATCAAGCTCACGCCCAAGATCTGGGCAATCTACGGCAATAAAGTCAGGCTCAAACGGTGATTCAATAGCCCCAGGTATTGTCGGTGCATTTCCTTTGCAATGGCGAAGGACGAAATCGTGCATCAGGGAAGTTATCCTATTAAGAGGGATTAGTTGGTACCAGGGAAATCGAGAGGGGTCCACATACTGCTCATGATGAGTGAACGTTCCATAGTGAGGGGCACCATCGACAGAGACAAATGACACATCCAGTCCTGCTTCCTCCATTCTTTCCTCGACTTCTTTCGCCAGCTCGATGGGATATGCAACGTCCTCGGAGCAATGAACGAGGAGGATCGGACACTCTACTTGTCGCAGCCCATCCCGAGGGTACGAGTCCCGATTAGCGAAGAATTCAATGGCCATTCGCGAGACTTCTTCGAGGGCCTCTACCCTTCCGTTGCGTTGAAGTTCGTAAGGAAGAACAATGTCCACCATCCTGCACATTGGCCGAGTTAAAAATCAAAAAAGATCAAAGGAGGGAAACAAGTACGTACGCCATGGTAAGTTTCGACTTGTCTCCATTGGTTGTTAGCATGAGCGCGCCTGTGGCAACTTCCCTCAGTGCCTCCTCCCTGACAGCCTTGTCGGAATTTCTCACTGCTGCCTCCCAGTATGCAAGCACCTCTTGACGTCCCTCGAGGATCGGTTGAAGCTGTAGATCATTCGATGAGCAAGTCCTTCATAGCAGAGTAGATGCGGCTTGATTAATTGATTCAAGACAGGCTCGCTTTACGTACCTCTTGCAGTGGTAGCGGCGAGACCATTGTCACTGATAAGATCTGGCGCGGATAAATCATCGCGACTCGTAACGCAATGCAGCCCGCATTCGACAGACCTATGATATGACACTCGGAAATGTTGAGCACTTCCTGCAAAGATCCCTTAGCTTAACGATGCATCGCCCATAGGACTGAGCGCCTATAGACTCGCCATCAAATGATGAACGTCCTCTGCAGCTACTTCTTCCCTCCAAACCTTTGGGATTGTGCCGACTGTACGCCCCTGACCGCGTGGGTCAAAAGTGACCAGGTTGAAGCGTCTGAACGAAGGGTTACATAGCTGAGCTAAAGCAGCCCAAAGGCGTCAACGCGAGCCACACACGGAGAAAGAGAGGGGATGCACGTACGGTGCCAGACTTGTTGCGCGGTATAGTATGGGACGACCAAAAAAACAGTAGGAATAGATGGATCTATTGACTTGGAGTTGTTGCATGTTGGCGTGGCAATGGTATAGCAGAACGTGACGGGTCCTGCAGGAGGGTTTGCAGAGATGAACGGCATCTGTGGTTGAACGAAGAGGTGGAAGGGTGGAAAGATTAGGAGGCCAACGAGTTGCAATGCAGGGCTCTTTTACTCGCCCCCTCACACGGTTGCTCTAAATTTGAATAATGGGGCGCCAGGCCCACAAGCCTGACAAGGCGAGACGCAGTAACACCGGAAGCAGATATACACGTGGTTATCATTAGTTGATAACCACCGACAGTTCCAAGCACACCTCGAGAGAATCCGAGAAGTCGGGACTCAAGGAGCCCCCAGATAGGAGCACCAGAGAACGTTCACCCACGGTTCGTGCCGCCGCTAGAAGAGCCCTTCTAGTGGTTGTCGGAAGCGAGATTCGGGACATGGTTGTTCGACGGGGACGTCTACATATCGTTTGCCACCCAGAGCTCAGAGCTCAGCAAGGTTTTGTCTCGTCACCATCAGTGTGAAGTCGTGTGCCGACCTTGAGTCATCCCGCAATCGTCATGGCCGATGTTATACATTCCCTTCCAAACTGGATAAATGACACACACTGTCGGGCGTGCGTGAGGAAGTCAAGGGGAAAAGGGCGTTGTTAGTGGCTTGAACCTTCAGTAGACTCGTAACCAGTTGGATGAGGACAAAGGCTCTGAGATACAGATCTCCTCCAAACTTTCTTTTTCCTAAACAAGATCTGGATCTGCCACTGGCATCGAGGGATCAGAAATCATTGCCCGGATAGCACGCGGCCCAGACAGATGGAGTTCAAAAGTCAATCATCGAGAGTGCTTATGCTGCGCATGCCACTTAGCTCTTGACGCAACACTCAGGCGGAATGTACTGGCGCTCAGTCGCTAGGTTAGCACGACGAAGGTAACGGCCGGGCTAAGCAAAAAAGGCGCCACAGGAGGTCTTTGGATCTTGCTGTGGTCCATCGTCGAAGCTTTAAGCAGAGGCTGAGGATGATGGTGGGCGCAAGCCGGAACGGCTTGTCGATCCGCTCAGGATCACCAATCTAAGGAGAGATGAGCTGCGAAACCCATATATGGTAGGAGTCCGGCGACGCGTCGAGCGAATCTCGCACACCCAACGTCTGTAGGAGCATGACGACGCTCCACGGATCCCGCATCTGCCTCCTCAAGGCCTTGTTGGCAATGAACGTTCAGAAGCGAGCGGGTGATTGGGAGCGCCGTGGCGAGCAATCCCAGTGGTCCCTGTGAAATGTGTGCTCGCCATCATGTCGTTGTCTCTTCGCATTGGGCTCCAAATCCTCTGAGCCCTCTGAATCCTCTGAATACTCCGAGTCTTCCAGATCACTATCCTGAGCCCGATTCCTTGTGCGGTCAGTGACGCGCCTGTTGGAAGAGTGGTGATGATGCGAGGGCTCAGGTGGTGGAGAGGGGGAATGAGAGCGGCCATGCTTGCCCAAGCACAAGGCTGCTGCATGCGCTTCGAGCCTGTATGAGGGATGATGCAAATTGCAGGTCCATCATTGGTGACCACCCAGCATTAGGTCCCAAAGGAAGAATTGGCAACGGATGTAGATGGGGATGCAGGTGGTAACACAGAGGCGAAGCCCATAAGCCCGAGGCAACAGAGGTAGGTCGCAGCAGAGGCAGCAGAGGCAGCAGAGGTAGGTCGTAGCAGAGGCAGCAGAGGCAGGCCGCAAGCAACAGCAGGCGCCAGAGCGATGATTGCAAAGCATGGAGTTTAAGCATGGTTTGAAGAAGCAATGTTGAGTCGGTGGTTCATAAGCGGGGAACGGGATACTCACAGCTCAATCGACCGGCCCTGTTGCTGATTTAGAAGCCTGCAGTGGATCTTGTCGAGGCGATCCTCGTTAATGATGCCAATGTTGAATGCGACTTTCGGGGAGTTAGGCTTGATCGCCGAGAACCACTCCCGTCGTACTTCGTCTGCATATGCAATAACAGCTTGCTCGCCCATGACCTCGTGTCTTATAGCGTGACTCTCGAGCTCGAGGTAGAAGGCGCCTAGGGACGCGATGTACTGCTGCGGCCATCCAGACTTCGCCATCTGTTTGAGGAGCCCGGATTTTCCTACGGAGATCTGACTCCATAGAAGTTGGCCGTCTGGGACAACCTTCCTGGACGGTCGTGACGCATTCGACGGTTTCAACACCACCTGGTTGTCGATCTTCGCAAGGGTAAGGGCGTCGGGGTCCGTAGAAATGTTGGTGACTCGTGCTTCGTCGCAGCCCTCCTTTGTCCAATACCAAAGCTCCACGTAGTCGAAGGCTTCGGTCTTGTGTACCGCGTAGTTGGATGCAACGGGCTCTGAATCCTTCGCCACCATCTGGTTGGCTGCGAGAGGTTTAAAGGTTCGCGGTTGACGGCTCTCCTTCCTTCCGGAAGCGTTACGAGCCTCTTCCGCACGCTTGCGCACTTCCTCCTCATTCAGCCTGTCCTCCTCCTGCTGGAGGCGCTGCCGTTCCTCCTCCTGTCGGATGTCCTCTGCCTCCTGTGCATCCCAAGCCTCTATTCGCTGCTGCCGATCTGCTGCCCAAGCAGCCCGAGTGCGTTGACGTATGTCGTCAACAGAGACTGCCTCTGATGCGAGGCCCTCAAAGACCTGTAGGAAGTAGACTGCATTCCAGTCAGGCTCCTGTTGCTGGTGTGGGTCGACAGTGATTCGTGGGGCTGCTGGGCCTTCAGGCATGTCCGACGTGGCAGCGTGAAGGTACGGAAACGGTTATGATTTTGGAAAGCAGGTTATGGAATGACAAAAACGCGGCTGGAACTCTGAGGACGAGTACCAGCGGGAGGTGATGACAGTCGAAGCCGAAGGATGATTTGATGGCGTCGACTGACCTCCGCGGATCCAAAGACCACACCCTAACCCTACAACGCTTCGCGCCTCCGCGTTAGGCTAACCAGTGTGCTAACTGTTTGGGCCGCTTCTGGTACTTAGCGCTGGAGAACAATCAGTAATCCGTACGTCTGCTATTTACACTGCGTCGCGAACGAACCTTGAGCTGAGCTCTCCCGTGTACTGCTTAAAGTGACAAAGATTCCCTAAATGTCCTCGAGCAAAGGAAGCAATGCCATTGAGCGTCTGCTGCCAATGGAGTCGATCGGGATCCGGACCACCAGTAATAGGCGTCAAGGTGAGCCTGAGAGGTGCGTGGATGGGCTGTGGATGGGAGGCGCTCTATCAAATGGTGGACGTGTTGAGACATGTGATAACCTTGCTTAAACACTCACATGGTAAATGAGCGCCTAATTGATGTGTCCCTGTATGTGCTACATCTGGCGAACGACCAGCCAGTGCGCAAGCGGAGAGTACGTGTAAATTTGGGGCGGTGAGAGGTGGGTGTTGAGTGCTGGTGGTGGCCCGAGTGCTGCCCAAACCAAGTTGCTCACTCTGTTCACAAAAACACATTCTAGGATATGCATAATACAGCAAAGGGGAAGATTTCTAATCCGTGCTTCTATGAGAAAAACTCAACATCATCATCAAGTTCACGCCCGAGATTTGGGCAATCTACCGCAACAAATTCGGGCTCAAACGGCGATTCGATAGCCTCAGGTATGGTTGGTGCACTTCCATTGCAATGGCGAAGGACGAAATCGTGCATCAGAGGAGTTATCCTATCAAAGATAATACGGTCAGGCCGTACAGTAAAATTTAAACGGGAGTCTACTTACTCCTCGTAATGAGTGAACGTTCCATAGTGTGGTGCGCCATCCACAGTGACAAGTGTCACATCCAGTCCTGCTTCCTCCATTCTTTCCTTGACTTCATCTGCCAGTTCTCTAGGGTACGCCACGTCCTCGCCGCAATGAATGAGGAGGATCGGGCACTCTACTCGTTGCAACCCATCCCGGGGATACGAGTCCCGCTTAGCGAAGAAATCGATCCACATTCGTTGGAGGTCTGATAGAGCCTCTACCCTCCCGTTACGGTGGAACTCGAGGGGAAGAGCAATGTCCACCATTCTACATCGTCAGCCAGCTATGAATCAAAAGAAAAGATCAGGTGAAGGATGAAGACAAGTACGTACGCCATAACAATTTTTGACCTGTCTCCATTGGTCGCCAGCATGAGCCCTCCTGTGGCAACGTCCTTTAATGCCTCCTTTCTGAGAGCCTCGTCCGAATTTCTAACAGCCGCCTCCCAGCACGTAAGCAGCTCTTGTCGTCCCTCGAGGATTGGTTGAAGCTGCACAATCGTTCAATAAGAAGCAAGTCCTTCGTAGCAGAGTAGATGTCTTGATTCAAAACAAACTCGCTTTACGTACCTCTTCCAATGGTAGTGGCGAAACCATTGTCACTGATAAGATCTGGCGCGGATAAAGCATCGCGACTCGTAACGCAATGCAGCCCGCGTTCGACAGACCCATGATATGACACTCGGAAATGTTGAGCACTTCCTGCGAAGGTCCCTTTAGCTTATCATTGCGTAGCATGAAAGGCTTGACTCGCCATCAAATGATGAACATCCTCTGCAGCTACTTCTTCCCCCCAGACCTCTGGGATCGCACCAACAGTACGCCCCTGGCCCCGGGAGTCAAAAGTGACCAGGTTGAAGCGTCTAAACGGAGGGTCACATAGCTGGGCTAAAGCAGTTCAGTGAATCAGCTCGAAGCGCCCATGGAATAAGAGAGTAGACAAACGTACGGTGCCACATTTGCTGTGCACCATAGTATGGTGCAACCAGCAAGACAGTAGGAAGCGATGAGTCTATCGACTGGGAGTTGTTGCATGTCGGCGTGGCGATCGTATAGCAGAAAGTGATAGGCCCTGCAGGTGGGCTTGCCGATATTAGGGGCATTTGGAACTAAAAGGAGATGGCGGAAGGGTGGAGAAAAGGTGTTCAATGGACTGCTATATAGGGAATGTCAGGCTCGGACTGTTCCTCACCTCCCTCACATGTTTCGTCGAAGAATGAATGGGCGCTACGGGCCAAAGGAAGCGTGAGGCACGGGGCATTTGTACCGGAATCAGAAATCCCAGTGGTTATAATTAGTCGGTAACCGCTGGCAGTACCAGGCACCTCAAACAGAATTCGAGAAGTTTAAACTCGAAGACCCTCGGTATGGAAGCGCCCGAGCAAGCCTTTACCTAAAGTTCAAACCGCCATTTGAGGAGAGTCGGAAGAAAGGGAGCCAAAGGGGGGTGGGGTGTTTGACAAGTGCTCACGTGGAAAATGATTATGTAACGGGCGCCTAATTGACTCTGAGCGGACCCTAAGCAGAAAACATATCCATGTATTCGCAAGTATCTGGCCCGCGACCGCGGATAGTAGGTATCAATTTACATCTCTGTATTAGAAGCTAAGGTGGTAAGAGGTGAGTATTGAGTACTGCATCAGCAAATGAGCACATCGCTTCTCGGCTTTCGGACCACTCACTGAAAAGCGAGAAAGCGAGAAAAGCAGAAGCTCTCTGCACGGTCGGTCCATTCATAAACCACATTGAAATTAATTCTAGCGTCACTATACATATCCCATAATTATTCCACATGCTCAAAGGCACTAGAATCGCGCTCAACATTAATTATGAGCCTTCCATACAACAGCTTTGATTCCGCTTTTTGATGCAAAATTTACCGCTTGCCGCTTGCTTGCCGCTTCCACACTTTTTGCAGCTTTATTCAGCTTTATTCAGCTTGGGAGCGCTTTTAAAAGTCCGCGCAACTAAAGTGCAGGTTTACTGATGTGGTATTGACTACGCTGCCCGACCCATTTCTATGTGTTAACCAAGTTGCTCACTCAGCTGGTAAAAACACGGTGCAGGACACGCATATTATGGTAAAGAGGAAGACTTCTGCTCCCTATGTCTATGAGAAAAACTCCACCTCATCATCAAGTTCACGCCCCAGATTTGGACAATCTTCCGCAACAAATTCAGGCTCAAACGGTGATTCAATAGCCTCAGGTATTGTCGGTGCACTGCCTTTGCAGTGGCGAAGGACAAAATCGTGCATCAAAGGGGTTATCCTGTCGAAGATACGGTCAGGCGGTACAGGAGTAATTAGAGGAGAGTTTACATACTCCTTGTAATGAGTGAACGTTCCGAAGTGAGGTGCGCCATCGACAGAAACAAGTGTCACGTCGATTCCTGCTTCTTCCATCCTTTCCTTGATTTCCTGTGCCAGCCCTATGGGATATGCCACATCCTCGCTACAATGAATGAGGAGGATCGGGCACTCTACTCGTTGCAACCCATCCCGAGGATACGAGTCCCGCTTAGCGAAGAAATCGACCCATATTCGTTCGACTTCTTCAAGGGCCTCTACCCTCTCACTACGGTGGAGCTCGATGCGAATAACAATATCCACCATTCTACATAACCAGCCAGCTATGAATCAAAAAGGGAGGTAAAGGAGGAAGACAAGTACGTACGCCATAACGGGTTTTGACCTCTCTCCATTGGTTGCCAGCATGAGCCCTCCTGTGGCAGCATCCTTCAATGCCTCCTCCCTGAGAGCCTCGTCCGAATTTCTAATGGCCGCCTCCCAACAGGCGAGCACCTCTCGCCGTCCTTCGAGGATCGGTTGAGGCTGCAATATTCATCAATGAGCAAGTCCTTCATATCAGAGCAGCTGCGATTTGATTCAAACCAAGCTCGCGTTACATACCTCTTCCAGCGGTAGCGGCGAGACCATTGTCACCGACAAGATCTGGCGCGGATAAAGCATCGCGACTCGTAGCGCGATGCAGCCCCCGTTTGACAGACCTATTATATGACACTCGGAGATATTGAGCGCTTTCTGCAAAGGATCCTCTTAGCTTCTCATTGCGTAGCATGAAAAGCTCAGCGGGTTTCGACTCACCATCAAATGATGAACGTCCTCTGCAGCTACTTCTTCCCCCCAGGCCTCTGGGACCGCGCCAACAGTACGCCCCTGGCCTCGTGAGTCAAAAGTGACCACGTTGAAGCGTCTAAACGGGGGGTCATATAGCTGGGCTAAAGCGGTTCAATGCATCAGCTCGAAGCGCCCATGGGGTAAGAGAGCAGACAGACGTACGGTGCCACATTTGTTGCACACCATAGTATGGGGAAACCAACAAGACAGTGGGAAGGGATGAGTCTATCGATTGAGAGTTGCTGCATGCTGGCGTGGCGATGGTATAGCAGAAGGTGATGGGTCCTGCAGGCGGGCTTGCCGATATTAGGGGCATTTGGAACTAAAAGGAATGGTGGAAGAGTGGATAAAAAGTGTTCAATGGGTTCCTATATAGGGAATGCCAGGCTCCGGCTGTTCCTCGCTCCCTCGCATGTTTCCTTCGAGAATGAATGGGGGCGCCACAGGCTAAAGGAGGCGCGAGGCATGGTGCACCGGTACCGGAATCAGACATTCCAGTGGTTATAATTGGTCGGTAACCAGTACCAAGCACTTCAAACAGAATTCGAGAAGTCAAAACTCGAAGACCCTCAGAATGGAAGCAAACCTTTACCTAAAGTTCGGGCCACCACTGGAAGAATAGTTCCAGTACTTAGTCAGAAGAAAGGAGATTCACAGGACCCCGGAGTATGAGGATAGAACCTACATCAGCCAATCCGGACAAAATCGCCTCCCAGAATCGCAAATTTTCGGCAGAAACTGGCGATTTCTGGACGCATTTCGCCTTCGATTGGCAAATTTTTGGTACCCATGGGTGCGCATTGAGCGAGCGCGTCGTTTGTAGGCCCTTTGAAAGGTTCAACTCTCTCGGGGGGCGAAATCGTCCCGATTAGGACTGCCAAGAGTCCGGACATTTTGGCTACTTCAAAAATGTAAGTTCCCCCTTCATTATCCGGGGTCCTAGATTCACACTGGCCCTACTTACCCTGGTTGGAATGCTGTCATTGCTTGCCCTCATCAAGGCCTTGTACCCCGACCATCAGTAAAGCCATGAATCGTCTTGCAAGCGCCCAGCGCCATACCCGATAGCACTGGATGCTTCCTTCCAAATCTGCGTTTGGCACACACACTATGGGCGGTGTGAGACTCTCAATTGTCCTTGGGGGATTGGGGCAGAGATCCATCAAACTTTCTATATAGTCTGCATTGGAGTCAACCGGGTGTCAAAAGAAGGTTTCTCAGACCGCTGCCCCTGCATCCATGGGCATGTTTGCCACGTGTTTCAAAACAAGGGACATGCCCTAAAAGCACTCACCTACGCACCATGGGCGCCTTACAGCGAGCCCTGAAGTTCCGTCTTATGACGCAAGACGAAGTAACCGATGGCTGCAAGCATGTCATGTAGATTGAGTCGGACGCACACTGAGCTCGTACGCCTCCGACATGTTGTTCTGCGGGCTCGTGGGCGATGACACGAGTCGCATTTGTCTAAAGAAGGCTTAGTTCTGAGTCTCGATACAGAAACGCAAACATACCCGGAGGTTCGGCTATCAGGGGCCAAAAGAACCCTCCATGATTTACCAGAGGGAAGGTAAATCGACCCTACAGAGCACCCACAACTTGCAGGTCAGGACTGGTAGGCGCAACTCGGAATGCGGCGTACCTAATTGCGGCACCATAATGCCTCGGGTACCAGAATCAAAGTTTCCTGGTGAACCGTCTGGATTGACAAACTTGGTGGCTAGTTGCGAAGTGACTAGCACGGTCACGCGCGGATTCGTGGTTGCTTTCGCAAGGATTTGCCGTACTTTCTGAAGGAGGACCGATCGACGTGCCGGGCTGATATCAGGATTTTGAAACGGAAAGGCGAAAGAGCTGAGGTAGAGAAGAGCGTCCTGGGACATGTCAAAAGGGCTCCTGGTGGATGAATGAGGGTTGGCGTACCTCACTGGGGAGGATCGTGTCCAGCTGCTCAAAGAAGAGCAGCAGCTCCGGTAGGCTCATGACCCTCTTGTATTGCACAGATGGCAGATGCTCAGGCTCAAGTATGCGCGTCAAAGCGCGTAAATCAACCACATTCTGGCAATCTATGTCTAGGATAAGCTCGAGAGCCATAAAGAACAACAGAGAGCACATACCAATGATCATCACCCGTCCGCCATTCTCAACAAATTCGATAACGATGTTCTGAGCCACCAGCTCTTTGGGGCTCCCTGGAGGGCCTGATATCTCGAGAATGTGTCCACGAGAGAGCCCACCAGCCAGGAGCTTGTCAAGTCCAGCGCATCGCGTAGGGATGCAGGTGCTCGGTTGAGCGAGAGCCGCCACAGTCTGGGTCATTGGCATCGTCGCAGGAGCAGTTAGAGGCACATCTAGTAGAGCTAGTATCTGCGCGGCTGCCTCTTCTGGTACGCTTAGCTCTGGAGCATGATCAGCTACGCGTGCCTCTGCCATACGCAACGCGTCTCGAACAAACCTTTAGCCAAGCTCTCTGCTGTGTTGCCTGAGACATCTCCAAGTTTCGTGTATCCTGCACTGCTCAAAGCAGCAAGGACATTCTTAGGTAAAGGGAGCGATAGTATTGAGCGTTTGCTGGCCATGGAGTTGGTCGGGATCCAAGACCGCGAGAGTGATGGGTGTCCAGGTGAGAGACGCGACCAAGACGCGACTTTGGAATGAGGCGCTCTTCGGACATCAAACAATGATGGTGTTCAACTCAGAACGACTCAGAGGGACCATACTACGTATGGATGGTTGGTATCGCATGACATTGGGTGGCGCATTAATAACGTAAGGTAATTATCGCTGAGTAGGGTAAAAGTAAAAGTAAAAGGTGAGGGCGTCTACACAAGCAGAAAGCATTATAGGCGGGCACAGACAATGCGCTTCGAGCTCAATTAGCAAAACCATGCGAAGCTGGGTTGAAACCCCCTCCCTGAATGCGTCGTGGTTGATTCGAGGGGCAATAGAGCACGTCTCTAGGGGAATGGTCTCGGGATCTAGGAGAGGTTTATTGTAAGATACGGGGCACGATGGCGGGTAACTCATCTGACCTAGGGTAAGTTGGATGCCTCGGGAAGTCTTGAGGATAAGGCGTATTCATGGCGGAGCGAGAAGGTCCAAATTGGTCACGATATCCAGGTCGAGGGCCGAAAGAGTCCATAGAGTGCAGCGAGCCCGAAGAGGAGAAGGGCGATGGATCTCGAGACGAGGGATATGATGAAACGTCGTCGAATTCCTTCCTTAAAGCGGGACCAGGGTTGAGTCGGAGATCTCCAGGTTGCTCTCCAAAGTTAGGGTTGACGAACTGTACTTCAACGCGACGCATAGAGTGGTAACACTGTCCGTTCAGCGAGTTTCGCGCCTCGACAGCCGACGCGATGGATGTGTACTGGACGACGGCAGAGACAGTTTCCGAATCAGACATTGGTATCGTGCGGATGCGTTCAATGGCTCCAAAGGGACAAAGCAGAGGGCGGAGATCCTGGGGTTGCGAGAAGAACAGAGCAGGAAGATTATGGATGAGTAGAGCTGAAGTTGGAATAGGGCTGCTGACGAGAGAGGAGCGATCGTGCCCCGGTAACATTGGCGAATAGTCAGAGAAGTCAGATCCAGAAGAGGAGCGAGGCGGCCCGTCACGGAAAGTCGTCTCGGGTAATTGTACAGCGCGAGAGTCTAGTAGCATAACACGATCCCCGCCATCTAAGAAACCTGCTTGGTGTATCTGTGAAGAAGCAAGACAGGCATTTTTGGGTGATGACGAACCTTGAGAACGCTGCACAACAGCCCAAGACACATCAATGGTATGTCCCCTGTAAGAGTTAGAGTCAGATGACAAGGTGTAAGAATATACGTAAATCCCACTTGATCTGTGCCCGTGTTAGGTTCGACAACGCCCGCTTAGCTTCTTCGTGAGACGACATGACAATAAATCCCCGTCTCCTAGACGAGTTGTCGACGGTGGCGAGTATAACGCAGTGTACAACTGTCCCATATCTGGAAAACAGAGCCGCAAACTCGCCTCTGGAAGGCGCGTTAGCGAGAGAACAATTACGCTGTGAACGATAACCCACTTTGTTAACGCAAACGGGAGTCCGAGAACATAAAGATTTCTTCGGTCATCCACAGATCGCCTTGAGCGAGATGGAGGAGAAGGAATGTATGAAACATCCCTGAAAAGAGTGTCAGGATCCATTGAACCAGTAACAGAAACCAAACTCGACGCACAAATTCACCCCGCCCAGTGAATAACCATTCATACACAACGCCTTTCTGTAAACCAAGAAATGTTCAGTAAATGAGTCAAGGTCAGCGGAAGAAGTCTTCTACATGGCGATTTCGTGCTGATAGAAAGTAATTTCCAATGAAGTTCGGTCCTGATCCTTCGATTCTTGGAAGCATCGGACCTCGCCTTGGAAAATTCAGCGTTCTGGACATGGGCGAGGCAATAATACTCGGGGGACTTACCTATGAGAGTCCTGAATAGCGATATAACTTCCCTGACTTCGACTGGAGAAATCGCGGTTGAGCAACGCCGCCGATGACCAGAGCATTGACCTTACCATGGTTGGGGATGTTCCTGACGTGAACTGCGGCCGACTTCTGCCCACCTTCGCAGACTGTATTGGGCGGGGTGTTCATCGTCGAGGAGCAGAGTGCGGTCTGCAGGCCTGAGGACTGGAGGAAGTGGTGGAAGTGAAGAAACCTTTGAACGTCCGAGTCGCGACCCTTAAGGAGGAAATCTGGATGTTCCCACGCCCCTGTTCGCTTTTAGGCGCGTCCGTCGCTCAGTCGCGCTTTTGCATGCCGCCTTCATGCCCATAATGGCGACAGGGCCCCATGTGCCGCCGTACCAGGTCCAAACGCTGCTAGGAGACGTATTTGGTAAGCAAAAATGGTTAGAATATGTCTCGAAAGCTGACTGGGTCGAAGCTCAGACGGGTGCACGTATCACCTGTGCTCAGGCTCTGGGTGAGTGGGCTCTGTTTGCTGGTCGTAAGGCCAGGCTGATAGCTATGTCCGCAGGTAACGAAATCTATGTGGGCACCTCTAATGGGGAGCTGTTCCAATTCATGCAGGTTGATGGAGGGCATGTGAGTCAATCGGAAGAGTCTACCCACTTGACCACTGATTCCAGAGCCAGTACATCATCGTCGCACGACAGACCGTTCCAGGGGAGAAGCCCATCGATGATATTGTCCTTATACCAAGCATATTAAAAGCTCTTATTCAATCAGGTGCGATTGAACATCTTCACGTTGCCCACAGGCCCGCTAAGACTTGTGTGAAGACCGTCAGATTCACTTCTACACTTTGCCACACCTCGAGCCGGAGCCAATAAAGCCCATAAGAAATGTCATGACCTTTGCTGTAGACGCTCAGCACCTCAAGCGTCCGGCTCCCAAATCTATCCCCAACTTGGGCTATGTTCCCGTCGCGGAACCAGTCGAGTTCTCTGTCGTGAAGCGGGCAGCCATCGCGATGTTCATCTTGAAAGACAAGCTATTCTATTCGAGAGTATGTCTTTCAATATTTTGAAGTGTGGTCGCGACCCTGACACTATTTCGAAATCTAGGAAATCCCTTTGCCACAATCTCAAGGCGTAGGTTGCACCCTTGCGCGAAGAGTGGGCAAGTACATTTGCTTCGCCGATAGGGAGAACTACAACCTTGTTGATCTGGAGGGAGCTCAGCTCTTCCCTATCCTGCCAATTGCGCAAGCTCCCGCTCAAGAAGGGGCTGTGATAAGGCCCTTGATCAACGTCATAAGCGACAACGAGTTCTTAATCTTGTCTTGGACTGGCACCAATACCCTTGGTCTCTTCATCACAGGCGACGGAGATCCAGTCCGAGGAACGCTAGAATGGCCTGCATATCCCTTGGGAATCTGTGGGTGACTCCTCTATCCATTATAAATTGGCGTTGCTCACACGGTCGCCAGGTTTCGACCAGCCTAATGTCACAACACTATTACCTGATGGCACTATCGAGGTGCATAGTGTCGATACCCAAGAGCCATTGCAGGTGATCGCACCACCCAAACCAACGTCTCCATCGACCTCACCTGCAACCTCTCCTCGACAGCAGGAGACACCAATCACGGAACCAATGAGGATCGCGATGGTGGCGAGCGTTGGGGGGTACCAAGTACCTTCTATGCACCGTGCTGAACGCATGCAAAAGGTTCCATTTAAACTTGTGCGGTAACAAGATCGGCGACTTCCTCCATCTCCGGCCCAGAGTTCCATCGGGAACTTCCCTGTAAAATGGAAGATCCGGCATAGGGCGGAAATGAAAGTACTGCGGAGGTTTGGAGGCCTTGCTGTGATGGTCGACGACGCTGGAGGGGCTCGGGTAGGGTGCAGAGGCAGAGAGGACCTTTCGGGAGCTCCTTCAAAGGGCCATTTCGAATCCACCAAGTTCTGCAGCCGCGTATACATCAATGTTGTAAAGCTGTCCGGAAAGACAAAAAGGCTTTTCCTTCTTTCCGGGTGCAACGTTAGGCATCACGTATAGCTTAAAACTCGCGTCATATTGAACCAAGAGGCGACTGTCGACTTCTCTCACACTAAGCTGGCTTTGGTTTCTATCTGTGAGAGTTCTACACCACGTTAAACTCTCATAGACAGGTTTTAGACTGGAACTGTCGACAGTAACTTTGCTGAAACGAAGGCTAGCGGGCCATAGCCCCTGAGAGGAAATGGCGTCACGTGTAGTCCGTGGGAAGTAAGACCGCATGGGAAGGTTGAACGCGAAGAGAAGAGTTGATTGTAGGCCCTAATCCTTCCTCCACCACATATTCGTGGCTGGTCAACGCTGCCGGCGACGACGACGACGGCGACCAGGCTACAGCACGTCTCATTCACTCATTTATTCTTTTTCTATCTTTCACCGCCATTTAATCGCTCGTTAGGGCACCAGCAATCCCTCGCTGTTTATCTCAACTTTACATCCCTTTCACGCTTGGAACCCGCCACCAAGGCCCTTTGTCGATCCAAGGACTTTCGGTGCCTGTTCTCAGGGCTTTTCAATCGTATAAAGCACTCGAGGAACTGCCAGCAGCTCAACCTTTCTCCACAGCACATTAGTCAACACCCACTGGTTTGGTTGCAAACATGGCTACACTCGGCAATGACGTTGCTGTACCGTCGCCTGTAGAGCTCAAAAGCCATCTGCAGACCCTTCTCGATGCGAAGGAGCGACAACTGCAGCAGGCCGGGACGCTCGGTCAGCGTGTGCTTGCTCAGCAAATGGAACTGGAGGAACGTATTCGGCAGCTGCAGGCTTTGACACCCGGCCTGGGAAGCGAATCGTTTGATTATGAAGAGGAGGACGTTTATGGAGGAGTGGCGAGAAATACCATCGACGCGGGACTAGACCGAGAGGCGGTAGAGCGGTATCGAGAACTTGCTGCGACGGTCATGCAGTGGGACGAGGAGAACAGGATGCTCAGCAGCCAGCTTGGAAATGGCATTACTTTGGGCAAGGTACGTGGCTGCATTTCCTCAGCTCCCCCAGCCCGATCTGAACGGCGGCGGTTAGAAAACCCTCAACGGCACTGGCCCTTCACCTGGAGTTCCGTCGGTCGACCTTCCGAAGGAACAAAGTCATGATCGTCCCACCGCCAAGGCAGGCACATCCTCTGCTGCTCAGTCTCGCCGTGCAAAAAACGCAGCCCACAGGGCAGACGATGTCGGTGAGTGGCACTTTTCCCTCATCGGCACCCTTGGACATCCGTCATGGACGTGTGTGCATTACGTACCTCCCACCCTGTCAGGGTTTGGCAGTGCCTTAGCCTTGCTTTCATATCCTTTGTGTTCGTGTACTGATGAGATTATCTTTCAGAGTTCGCGTTCGAAATTGGAAGCGGGTTGCTTACGGAAGTTAGGCGGCTCCAGTCGTTACTAGGCGAGCGGGATAAGGCAATTCAGGACATGAAAGAAGAGAGGGACGATCTTGAGAAAAGCATTGAATCACTTCGAACTGCTCTCCGTCAACAGGAACAATCGGCCGGTATGTGTCATCTTCCCAACCAGGAACGGCTGAACCTTACCTCTACCCCGCAGACAAGTACAAGGAAGAAAATTGGAATCTCGAAGTCACCCTGCAGGAGCTGCGAACAAACCTATCGACAATCCAAACATCTCAGGCGAAACTCGAATCAGAGGTCAAAAGGCTCACCCGGGCCCTGTCTACCACTCAGGCAAATTCAGACCAACACAAGACAGACGCAGAGAAGCTCCAAATCCAGCTCGATGAGTTCAAGGCCAAGCACGAAACCGATGTTGCGCAGGCTCGAAGACACGCCGCAGCCCTCATGCGTGACAAGAGCGACCTGCAGACCGTCATCGAGAAGATGAAGGTGGAACAGACCAAGCTTCAAACAGCGGCCAGCAGTCTGCGTCCAGGAAAGTTTGGCAGTCCTCTGACTCCTGGCCACGCCCAGGGTGAAGATGCTCGCGAACATGGATACCTCACTCCTGCCATGCCTGGAGACGAGGATGGCGATGTGTTTGGGACCACTGGCGGTGGTTCGAGACGCAGACCCGGAGCTGGAAATTCTGGACTGGACCCTGCGTTCTTCAACGACTACCCCGAAGGCGAGAACGACGACGACGGCAATCCCGACTCCCCCATGGCACTCCGCAAGAAAAAGTTCCTATCCCCAAGTCATCCTTCCAACGAGATCGAGGCATTGCAACAGCGCTTAGCCCATGCGCAGAGGCAGATTGCCACCCTCAAGGGATCCCTCACCCGCGAAAAACTCGCTCGTATGAAGGCAGAGGGCAAGGTTTCAGAGAACGCCACAGTCGATGAAGACGGCAATGTCGTGGACGAGCAGCCAGAGATGGAGGAGGCTAGTGAGGACGATGAAGAGGGTGGAAAGAAGAAGCGTCAAGTTACCCCTCATCGCGTTGGTCGTGGAGGCAGAGGCTTCCGTGGCAGGGGCCGTGGTCGCGGTGGTATCACGCTCATCCAACGTCTGGGCATGGCTTCACAGAGCCCGCCTTCGCCAGAACGCCCGGAACCCCCTGTTCCCTCCATTCCTTCACGATTCCAACAGCCTTTGGAAGAAGACGATGAGGACGAAGAGTCGAGATTCTTCAGCTCGTCGACCTCTGAGCGCGATTCAACGATGCACCTCTCGGACCTGAACCCCCTTGCACGCCTCCAAGATGAGAGCGAGCCTTCGGGCGTCAACGAGTCCTCCATCAACATCAAGACCTCAAACCGTACTTCCGTCGATGGCATGGATCCCCTGTTCGCCAATGTCCTCAAACGCGTTCCGTCCACCTCTTCAACTCACAACGCTGGCAGCCCCTTGCGCCATAGCGTTCTCCGAGGCTCAGCTCGTACTCGTGGCGGAAGCATCCGCGGTCGTATGCGCGGTGGCGTCACTCTCCGCGATAATGCCAGCCTGATGATGTCGCGAGATCGCCCCAGCTCGATTGCCAGCATTGCCGAACCTGAATTCCTTGGAGAAGTGTTGGGTGGCTTGGATCAAAGCGCAGGTGTGGATGGGGGCTACGCCAACCACCGCGCTTCCCTATACGGTCTTGTCAATGACATCGACGAGGAGGAAGTGGAAGGTGGAGTAGAGGTTGTCAAAGAATGGGCCGAATTCGCTATTCAAACTGAAGACGCAGCACCCGAAGGCATTGAGATGTCGATTCAGACGGAGCCGATTCCTGAACCCCAGCCTCGCATCGTCACCGTGGAAAAAGAGAAGATCGTCGAGAAGATTGTCAATGTGCCCGTGCCCGTCGAGAAGATCGTCGAAGTGCCTGTCCAAGTAGAGAAGATCGTCGAGGTACCAGTCGAAGTCCAGAAGGTCGTCGAGGTCGAGAAGATTGTGAAGGTGGAAGTTCCTGTGGAAAAGATTGTGGAAGTGCCAGTGGAAAAGATCGTGAAGGTGGAGGTTCCCGTTGAGAAGATTGTCGAGAGGGTGGTCGAAAAGATCGTGCAGGTCCCCGTCGACAGGATCGTCGAGAAGGTCGTCGAAGTCCCAGTTGATCGCATCGTCGAGAAGCTTGTCGAGGTTCCCGTCGAAAGGATAGTGGAGAAGGTCGTCGAGGTTCCAGTTGACAGGATCGTTGAGGTCGAGAAGATCGTCGAGAAGATTGTCGAGGTCGAAAGGATTGTCGAAGTCGAGAGGAAGAACCCAAATCAAGACGCAGGCTCGCAAACAGCTTTCGACAGCCAGCGATCGAGCTTCCCGTCCATGGGGGTCTACGCAGACCTTCTCGGTCGTGATCGCGATGTTGCAGTGCGCAACCGCGTTGTATCCGATGCCACAGTTCATGGCGGGCAGCGCACTTTCCTCGCTCATCGCCACGATGACTTCGACGACGACGACGATATTGACGAGGGCGCAGAAACCGAGACTGGCGCCGACACAGACTACCAGGATGCCCGCGCAAGCATCATGATGAGCACACCCTCTGGCCAGTCGACAGATGATTTCCACTCGATCATGACCATGACTGACAACGACTATCCCTCTGATGAAGAAGGCGACAATGACAGTGTCAGGGCGTCTGTCTACTCCCAACACCACCGTGGATCATCTTCGAGCTCACTTCTGTCCTTCCATGGCAACGTCCCCGTTCCCGTGCGCTATGCCGACTACGAGTCTATTGGCGTGTCGGCCAACTTTGAAGAGCCTCGTTCACCAACCCCTGAACCTATCATTCAATATGTGGAGAAGATCGTCGAGGTGGAGGTCCAAAAGATTGTCGAGGTGGAGAAGGTCGTCCAGGTGGACAAAATCGTTGAGGTCGAGAAGATCGTTGAAGTCGAGAAGGTTGTCGAGGTTGAGAAGGTTGTTGAAGTCGAGAGAGTCGTCGAGAGGGTTGTGGAGAAGTTGGTTGAGGTCCCAGTCCGCGTCGAGGTGCCCTATGAAGTGAGGGTCGAAGTTCCGGTGGAAGTGCAGACACGAGTGGAGGTGCCCGTGGAGGTCAAGGTTCCAGTCGAAGTTCCCGTAAGGGTGGAGGTCCCCGTGAGGGTAGAAGTACCTGTTCCCGCTCGCAAACCAGAGTCTCGGGAGATATCGACTCAAACTGACCGAATGCCCCTCTCCCCAGTTGGCAATCTTTCGGCCCTTCCTCCTTTGCCTGTCTTTGTACCTCCTCTATCGACCGCAACTTCCGCGAACTCGGCCTCATCAGGAGGTCTCTTCCGCATGGGATCGGCCTCTAGACAGCAATTCCAGTTTGTACCCCCTGCACCTCCGTCCCTCGCACCTCCGAAGTCTGGGGGCCTTTCACCTTCTGCGACATCGCCTGCACTCCTTTCGCACTCCCTCTCAGGCGTTCTCAGAGACGGTCGTGGCTCTCGGATGTCCGCCCACGATCGCCGGCAATCCATTGAATCCATCATCTCCTCTATCGCTGGTGATGATACAGGCCCGCGTTCGCGCGTATCCTCCACCACAAATGCAGTTGATAGGACAAGGCCACCAATGATGGTCCTTCCTCCTCCTCCCAAAGCTCCACCACCACCAAGCAGTATGGCTCCTCCTCCCTTTATCCCAGAGCGAAGGGTCAACGCTGCTGACGGTCCACCACCAAGGCCCAGCTCGCCGCCACCCCCTGAGCTCATCCAAAGAGCGACCACCCCTACCTTTGGGGCTGCTCTCGCTGCTCGCAACACTTCCTACCGCCCGGGTACCGGCAGCACGCCACCAGGGCCCCTCCGTCAACCTTCTTCCACAGGAAGTTTCAGATCCTCTGCCCAAGCGGGTTCCTCGTATGGCCACGCCATGATGTTGCCTTCCCAGGCCATGCGTGAGGAGCGAAACCGAAGAGAGGCATCCATCGCATCTGATAGGAGTGGCATGGCCTCACCGCGATCCTCCATCTCTTCGGACATTCATCCTTTCGCCAGTCCCAACATGAAGAGTCCGGTGACCCCTGATAGAAACGCCGACAACACACCCAAGGCTCATCCCAACATGCAATCTACAGACCCCAATGTCATCCATGCCATCACGCAAACAATGATCGGCGAATTCTTGTGGAAGTATACCAGGAAGACGATAGGCAAAGGTCACGGTCAAACGCGCCACAAGCGATTCTTCTGGGTTCACCCGTACACAAAGACCCTCTACTGGAGTTCCGCAGATCCGGGCTCTTCTGGAGTAACCGAATCCAGTGCCAAGAGTGGTATGTATTATCCTTCAACAGCGTAAGACACTTTGCTGACGCCGTTGAATCTAGCTTACATTGAGAGCGTACGCTCTGTGCTCGACCCGAACCCTATGCCCCCTGGGCTCCATCAGTACAGCGTGGTGGTCACGACAGCCAACCGGGAAATGAAGATTACCTGCCCGACGAAAGAGCGTCATGATATGTGGCTTAGCGTGAGTCCTTATTTCTTTGTAGCAATGGTGATCCTTACGTCGGCAACTTCAGGCTTTGCAATACCTCCTCTCCCGACCCAACCCAGCCCTCACGACCTCCCCAGGCGATCGCACCGTCCTGCCACGAAGCCCATCTGAATCTGTTGCTGAGGACGACCGCCGCCAGCACCAAATTCTTGCTAGTCCCAGCAGCGGACGCAGTGCTCGCAGCCCTCGTAATGGGGACACATGGAACAGCACCCCTCGAGGCCAACGCAGCCGATCCCAGCTCTCCATCCACCGCTCCATGAGCAAGAGATCCGGCACCCCTGCACTTGAATACTTGAAGTGGAATGCACCAGAGAGTCCTCTTAGTCCAGAAAGATCCTTTGTCGATGTTCCCGGTCAGCAGGAGGAAGACGAGGAGCTTGACTTTGAGCTCCACGAAGATTCACGCTCAGACGAAGGCTACGAGGGCCTGGAAGATCCTAGAGTATGCTGCAACGGACGCCATACGGTGGGACGCAGCGCAGGTTCGTCATTTTCTCAGTTTCAGGTCTCATGATTGGCTCATCGGATGTCCAGGTCGAAATCATTACCATCACCATCACCACCATGAGCACGACCAGAGCAACTTCGGTACTATCACCAAGCGCACCAGCGTCGACAATCAGCATCTCGATCCTCACTTGATGGATAAACAACGACCTGCCTCCCCAGCATGGTCTTTCCGTTCAAGAGCAGGTAGCACACAGTCAAATACGAATGAAGGTGGCGGCGGCGGTCTTTTCTCTTGGGGACGCGCGGAGGGTAAGCTACGCTTTGGCTCCAAGCGCTCTACCAAGTCGTCCCTCCAGCCGATCGATCCTTAATCCCTCTGCGATACCTCAAATCACCCTGGAAATCTATTGTCCCCGCATCTTCTGAATCCTGTTGACTCCTTTTCTCATCTTTGTGAATGTTTCTTTATTCTCTTTTGCATATTTTGGCTATCGTCAGTTTGTTCGTTGTTTTGTGCGATCGCTTTCCCTTTTCTCGTACTATACCTTGTTCATTGGCTACGCTCCTTTCTCTGTTTATCTTGTGATTCTACCCATAAGGTTACCACTATCATTAATTTCCTCTACTAGACAATGATTCCAGCGTAATTGACTTGACCTCTACATATCTTACTACCATGGTGAGCTCCTGAGGCTGGTGCCACCCAATGAACCACTGTTATTGAGCTAAAGACCGATTTAGCAGACCAACCCAAGCACTTAGGGCAGCAACTCACCACGCTCGTTATCTGCTTGTGAAGCAAAGCAAGGTCTACGAGATGTCAGAATCGAAAGCACTCGTCAGAGCAAGAAAACTTACAGTCGACGTAGGACATGGCCCCATTGTTCTGGTCTTCCACGAGCATGTCGCTGAACTCGATCTCGGTACCATCCGTATTTTGCCTTGCTACGTACATCTTGGGCGAACGCCCGCGCTCAACAAACCTAGCCGCTAGGATATTGCGAACTTGTTTCGACAGCGTGGTATCAATTTCTGGCAGGTAGTGCTGGGTGTCTGGTTAGCATGGGGCGATTATGTAGAGGCAAAGGAAGCCCTACCGTGAAAGGAGAGAGCTTTGCAAAGTCGTCAACACCAAATAAGTCCTCCAACAACTGAGGCGAGACACTACTGCCAACCCAAAAGATAACAACTTCTTCATTATCTATTGTAAGTTCAGTGATTGTTGTACACCGAGAAAGAGGAGCAGCAACTCACCAATCATATACACCCCTGCGGGTTCCATAAAGAAATGGCTATCCCGAGTGCAAGAAGGATATGAAATTCGTGTGACGACGGTACCATCGGGGAGTTGCTCTTCGCGTGGGAGGGCAATCCTGTCGTCCAGATCGTGCAAGGCAAGGAGACGTGGGTAGAGATGGTGGACAAGCGAGCGCATGTCCATCGACATCAGCCGATGGATTTCGTAGTTGCGGACATCGGAAGACACCTGAGGTGCTAAGAAGAACGTCACTATGGGAGGCCTGCCGACACAGAAACTCACTTACCTTTCAGTGGTTTGCTCTTTTGCAGCGAAAGAATGAAGGCCGGCAGTGCGCGATAGGCCTCTGGGATGATAAGCTGCAAACTTGAGCAAGGAGCGTCGAGCGACGATGGATGATCACTCACCTGGGAAGATCGTGTTGCCGAAGCGCATTGGTTCCTATAGCCCAGGAGCAGGGCGCAACACTTCTCTGTCAACTCGTCTCGCGTGATGACCATCCTCTGAAGAGGGAGCTTGGACATGGCTAAGCCCAACGTCACCAATACAGACAGGGAATATCAAGGCCGCAGGACATACCTTCTCTCGTAAAGTAAGCCAGCGTCGTCTCCATGTCTGCGTATTGGAAAACGTTGCCTGCCAATTCCACCACGCTCAAAGCCAGATTGATCACGCGCACTCTCCGCTGGCCATCAACAGAGGTGTACAAGACGGCGCATTGCAAATGGCCGTGAGCTCGTGGATCCAATTTCCCGGTATGGTCAAGCTCTACCGTTATTGCCTTGTCCGCGTCTAGGATTCCAAACTCAATGTCTACCGGATTTCGTTGAAGGAAGTTCCCAAAGTATTTTGTGACCTTCAGCCCTGAGAATAGAGAGGAATGTCAGCTGTTCACCAGCAAGGGCTGAGCGCAAGTATTCACCATTTCCCGTTCTCACTACCAGATTACAATTGAATCCTTGTAACCTCCTCATCACTCGGAGAAGCTGGGACTCCATCACCATTTGGTCTCTTGCAGGCTCATACCTCGGATGGAAAAAGATATCCCCGCCTGTGAATGAGGCAAGACAGCCAATGGAACCCAAGTCCATAAAGGAGTTTGGCGCTAGAAACAGTGTGACGCCAACACCTTCATCGACACACTCTTCTGCGATGTCTAGGTAAGCTTTGTCCCGCGTCTTGTGCAAGTTGGTCTCCTTTTCCGTGTCGTACATTGCATTCTCGTCTGGCTGCGGAGGTAAAGCTCCAGGCCCGGCTGAAGGCATGCTTGATTGAAACACGATGATGTGCCCTCCTCTCATGGCCAACGCTGCGAGGGCACCTCGAATAGCTGGGCAGAATGCAGAGGTCCTACTTGGATTTTCTCGAAATCGCTGAGGGAGTGCTTCCAGCAACGAGCGAATTTCAGTGCTGGATGACGAATCAGCGGGGGGAAAACATGCGGTAGCGTATGACCTACCTTCGTTCATAGGGGAAAACGAATAACCCAGAATCCAAGGGTGCAAAGACTTCATCGAGATCGGCTACAACCAGCATTGGGTTCAGATCTGACTAGAAAAGCATGAGCCATCGTTACATGGGAAAGAGGGGAGGTCGCACGGAGAGGTCATAGTAGTGGAGTGTTTCGTCAAAGGTAAGAATCGCGACGCGGCTCTTGGGCGGTATCGATGGTTCCACAGTTGTCCCGTCTTCAAAGCTATAGCCAAAGAGGGCATTTAACAATCCCTGACAAGCCGACTGCAAGAAACCTGTATCCACTGCTTGATTTGTTACGTCGAGTGCGAACACATAGTCCATGGGTATAGGAGGCCTTGAACCAGACGGCTGGGGGTCGTGGGACGCATAAGGCGTTGAAAGCCTTTGTGGAGGGTGCTGAGCCCAATACTCTTCGGGAACGGCAAAGTCGACAGTACCCTTGTTGAGCTCAGGTCGGTGCATGTGATCTAGTCGAAGCATATTGCCATCGAGATTACAGAAGTCGTCTGAGGCCACTATTCAGGGGTTAGTGTGGGGGTAAGCTAACGATAGAGTCTATACGAACCATCCGTTTCGTGTCCACATAAGTTGCACTTCCATCTGTTCCCTCCTGCCGTCCACGTGCACCACGGATTAATGTAACCCCGGCACTTCTGGCAACGCATAGGCCCAGATGAGCTTGGTGAGACCAGTGGAACAGGCTCTTCTCCATGACTCAGATCGGCGAAGGGTTGGAAGACCGCAGCCAAAGGTATCTTGCAGTCAGACGCGAGCCTAGATGTACTGGGCATGTTCCAAGTTGATACCCGAACGAATTTAGGAGATGCATTGCCTACGACGCGTTAGCAATAAGCCAGCGTCTGTTTTATCACTTTACCTTGATCTACCGCAAGATAACTGGATGTACACAGCGGAGCATGGGTCCCAGGAAGCGTCCCAAAGGTCTTATCCTCCCATGCTCGACGATCGCTCTCGATGGTGTCTAGTGGTGATGGAACCTGCGCAGGGTCAATCCGGGGTCTAAGTCCTGTTCCCTTTCATTATTCCTATTCCACCAATACACAGATCAGCTCACCTTTGTAGCTTAATCCTGCAGAGTGTGGCGGTTGTGGTATATGGTTCGGATGAGCGTACATAGCTTCGTTTTCCTTCGTGTAAGCACCTCTGAAAGCTCGGCGATGTGCTCGTTTATTTCTTGATCCCGTTACAGGCGCCGTGTGTGGCGTTCAGCAGCCTTGAATGATGGTGGTAGTACAGTTCCAGCCTTGAGCTCAGTCCCTACCCATCCGACGTGCCGGGCCACGTGATGGATTCTGTCGGCGCTCGAACTGCAGGCGCCTGAAACCGCAGTCCTTCAAAAGTAAACTGGGGAGGGGGAAATAATTTGGCATTAGGTCACGGTATATGTGTTCTATTTCCTTTTTTTGAATACTAACGCAGCATGTGACAATTTTCGGTGTCGCGCTTCCTGCACGAGGAACAAAGCGTGGAAGTGCCAAGGGGAATGGCTGGCGACATGGTAGCTCGGCACAATACACTCCTGGAGGCCATCTAATAAGGCCATTGACCCGTTTATCTTTCCATTTGCCTGGAAATTGAGGTCATGTGTTACTCGTATTCAAGCCACTTGCGTCAATCCGATCGGCAGCTTTACCCTGAGCGGTCATGGTTTCGCTACGAGACCACCCATTACGACCACATCTACTAGGTATCTCAGCAACTTGGCAGAATATTCCTTGCCTTCGAAATGTCTCATCAGCCCGTAAACTTTTATCCTGAGCTTGTGTATCGATCAGGCCTTGGCCCAATGCGCGAACCCCGGATTTAAAACCTGGAGTAGGTCATTCAAGTTTTTCTCCCCTCAATGGTCTCTAAGACCTCTGGCCTCCCTCCAGAGCTTTGGAGCCAGATTTTTTCCCTTTCATGCGTCGACGATGGTATCACAGGACGGTCCCTTTCCTCTGTGTCGCATCAATTTCGACGCCTATCATCAAGATACAGATATCAATCGCTGGCTCTCATAACGGCTAGACACATCATTCATTTCTCTACCCTCATATCCCAGCTTGAAAAGTCCGACAAAAGGGTCCTGTATCTTTTCATTCATTACCCTCATCCCTCCCTCGATGCATCCGAGGATGTGGACGATCCCGACTTCGTCATGGACTCGTGGTCCTCGTCCAGCTCCAGCAGCCACCTCGGCTTAGAAGGCCATACCTCCGCACAATTACAAAGCATAGATACTGAAGAAGCCATGAATTGCGAAGAAGAATTTATCGGTGCTGAAGAACAAACCCAACTACTCGCCGAGGCTACGGCCTACCTCGAAAGTCTCGAACATTCCGAAGCCGACGATGATGACGACGACATGGACGAACCAACAGAAATACGCCATAGAGAAATGGATGAAGCGGACGAGGCCGTTGCCTCTGCGTTATACGCCCTGCTACAGAACGTCGGTGACACGCTCAAAATTCTGTCGCTTGTGTGGACGTCTTTGCAGCCACGTCTGATAGAAGAGCTTTTACCCCCCTCTACCAACGCTTCTGGAACTTTACATTTCAAGAGAATATACGGAAGCCGGTGCTATGGAGCCAACAACAGACGATCCTGTTCACTGCCTTTTCCCTTCCATTCAATACCTGCGCATCGCAGGATATGTCGAAAAACGGCCAGAAGCTTTCGCCGCGGTGTTGGCCGCCTTGACACCGAGGCTAACGTACCTTCGCATCCCCTCCTACTTCTTTCTGTAAGTCTGTTTCCTTCTCTTGCACGGCGGAGCTCAGACACAAATCTACAGGGGTGATGACCAGAGCGACGATTCACCATTTACTGCAACACCGTTCGACGGGCTAATTCTAGAACGTTCACCGGTCACCCCTCCGAACTCCCGAGTCCCATTCAGCGTCACGGACAGGAGAGCCTTATCGAAGCTGTTTGGAATCTCAGAGCAGTCGGATGCCCCTCAGCCACACACCCTCTACGTCTTTCGCACGGCAGAAGACCGAGACGCCGTTGTTTGGATGAGCCAATGGCTGGAGCGTGTCTCGGGTGGGAGTGGCTGTTGGGGTCCATTGTACTGTCCTTAATGTCTCCTCTATTATTGTAGAGCACGTGCTGTCTCTTTTCGGCGTCGAGTGACGAATACCATGGCCCCATACGTCGCATGCCTTCCTACCCGCATGCAACGTCCCGCCGAGTGCCCGTGTCACCTGCGCAAGGCGACAATATATCAAAAGCACAGGCATTGAATTCAGACCCTTTTCAGCGAGATCACCACAAATTTCGTGTAGGCGGAGTATGCCAGATCTCCTACCTTCTCAACTGGCAAATCCCGCCTGATGATGTGAAACATAGCCCTTTATGGCAATCCTGTGGCCGTGTATTTTTAACTCTCTAGGTCTCCAGGTGTGTGATACGAAGCTTGGGAAGCCAATGGATAAAAAATTCTTCAAAAATGCGGGGCGCCTCGAACGCCCACGTTTACGCCTCGTTGCATGAAAGACAGGCCAACAATATGCGCTTGGAGACGGTCAGACAGGAAGTGTGGCGGTGGCACAACAGATCCCCAGTCCAAGAGTGGTATCGCTCGGCCTAGACACTTAGAAATAGTGACCCCTGTGTAAACTGCTAATTTCGTCCTGCAGAAGCCCTTCCTGCCAGTTTCTAAAACATGCCTTTGTTGCCCATGGAGCAAGTGATTGGGCCACCCTTCCACCTGCTCCCACACGCTGTCAGACCCATCACCACGTTGTGGGACATACGCCGGCAATGTCCGTGTGCAATTAGGCGCTGCAATACGAGGGGTCGAATCGTGGAGAGAATTCAAATACCATGCTACCCCACGGGTGCAATCCCAAATCAGGTAGGAAGTGCAGATTTCCCCCTTTCGACTGGAAAATCCCGCATGAAAATTGTTCTCGATTGTGTCGGACCAACTACTCCAGGCGGTTGAGGGATCGTTCGATTGGTAGTAACCACTCGATTTGGACAAAGCCACTTCCAACAGCGACATCACCGTTTCGCTTGCACCGTTTCGATGGCACATTACCCACGGCTGAGACAAGAAATATATCTGAGCGGCTGGATAAAGTAAGGCAAGGCCCTTTGTAAGAGGCAAAGTGGCTTTTGCAGGAGATTGAAATGCCTCGAAGTTATACACAGCTGAACGACTGGACAAGTGTCGCCATCTAAAAGCATATTTTCTATTAGGGTTTTCACTGTTAGTAGGATTGAACCAATCTTGTCAACAAATCCAGCTACTGTGTTACATCCTGGATCTATAAAGTACAGAGGCACCACGACCGAATCGCGTTAAGCGCGTTTGAGCGTGAAATTATGTAATGCCAAAATCGCGCTCTCTGTCATGGTTATTGCTGTACTGCGTGGTTAATGACCTGAAAAGGTGCCGCATTAGCCTTCAAGCCATAGCCCTACTAATAGGTGCTGGCACAAGGGAAATAGCGGTCTACTATCTTACTGTCAGTTTTTCGGTACATACGCCTAATCGCAACATCCAGGGTCCTAGGCTCATCGTGACAAACCGATGGCTTTCGTCTGGACTCTTCAGATAACTATCTGATCCTTTTCGTCTCGGCCGTGGGTGATGCGCCATCAAAAGAGTGCAGGCAAAGCGGTGATGTCGCTGTTGGAAGTGGGTTTGTCCAAATCGAGTGGTACCAATCGAACCCGTCCTCCCAGGCGGTTGAAGGTTGGCATTAGTGAACTCTGGGCTCAAGGATCGCCACGAGACGAATAGGAGATCACCATGGTCACTCAAGCCTGCTTACGGTTACTTGGTGTGAAATTGTAAGGGAGAGACCTCCCGAAGGATGCGGACGTCCATGTTTGGACTCGATGCCGCCGCGTCTCGTCCTTCCTTCTCGTACCTCTACGGTCTCTTTCCCTTAGCCTACCTCACATCACTTGCGTACATACCCCAGTTCCATACAACATTGGTCGTGTGTATTCAAATTGTGCGCAGCGTGGACCGGCGACTGGGCGACTCACAGAGCTATTCCATAGCTCGCCAACCCTTACAGAAGCCCCAGAGATTGTGCGTAGTAGCGTACATTGCCCAATAGAGAGAGATTGATACAGTAAAATGGCGACGACAAATATTGATACAAACGATACAACTCGAATGAAATGAAACGAAGCATGGAGCGATGACCTGCACACCGCGGGTTAAGCCACCAAGCAAAGATAGACCAGGTATAGGGGACATGAAAACAGACTGAAGGAATACAAGCAAAGTTCGTTTATAGAAGGTCTCTTCGACCCTCTCGCGCTTCCCGAAGGGCTTGCGCCTCATCCCCTGGCGCTAGCAATTGCGTATCTTGGAGTAAGATCTGGAGGGTATGAGCCATGCCGGGGCGGCATCCCTGGGGCAATTCTCTGCCCATGCTAAGGCGTGCGGTCCCAACAGCCAACTCTCCGAAGAAGAAATTGTCCAGTACGCGGAATTCCGGTGGTTGGGAGAGAGGGAGGTTCTTGACACTCGCGCAGAGGTTTTGGTCAGAAAAGGCAGTAGAGCCTGTCGGAGCCATGATATCGACCGCCCCCCAACTTCTGGTCGATGCTACCAGCTGCACAAGTCGCCGTCCTACTCCTACTGCACATCGCCAGCGCCAGTCGCTGACGTGTCATAGGATAGGCTCCGTGCGATAGAAGGGGCACCGCCCACGACGTCTGGGGTACAATTACTGGCGCTCCCAGCATCAGAGTCGCCCCTGACCATCTGCGAAGGAGCGGTAACAGGCGGGGCAGGGGGCCCATCCAGGCCTGTAGTGGATACTGGCGACTGCAAAGTAGGCGAAAATGGCGCGAGCGGAGGCGAAGTCTGTGCAAAAGACTGCTGCAGCGAGGATTGCACACACCACGAACTCCGATTACTTCTCCGGGACTGAAGCGTACCCATCTTGGCCGCAGCGCGGATTGCGTTGGCGCCATTCCGCGCACCAGCGGTGTCCGAGTCAAGGGCGGGGAGGGGACCTATGGTGCTGATGGTGGTCGCTCGGCCACTGCTTCCACTGCTTTCAGAATCAGTGGGAGAAAGAACCCTGCTCAGTTGGTGGGTAAGGTCGGAGACAGGTAATGCAATGGAGGATGTATCAGTTGGGGATATCGGGGCGGAATCAGAGCAAGCAGACGACGCCATGGTGAATGAAGGTAAGAAGGATACTGAAGATCCGTGAGGGAGTGTCAACGGGAAGGCTGTTTGGAAGTCCACTGGCTGGCGTGGAGATGTGGGCGGACGCGTTGGTGGTGAATGGACGTTGTTCCCCGATTGAAGGTCTGAGAGACGAGTCTGCCATCGCACCAAGTTCAGACCACAGTGCTGGGCAAACTGCCCCAACTCTAAAACGGCATGAGTAGAGCTCAGAGAGGGGAGAACATGCAAGCCACATACCAGGAACAGCCTTCACAGTGATGTCGAGTAAAGGCTTTGCGAAGGTTGAAATGAAGAAGACCTGGGATTTGCAAATGCCTAGAGGGTCACTTGAAGGGTAGACACTCGTCTCCACGGAAAAGAACTCTTCCATCCTTTTCTGCGCCAACCATTCCTCCATAAGGGCGGTGGCCCAATGATATGCCACTGGAAACGGTCTACTGGGATTGCTGATATCGGCGTTCTTCAGCAATGCCTGCGACACAAGGAGCCTGCGGGCCGAGATCTCGGCATGCTGGCCGTCAACCTCGTCCTGGAATCGCTGCATGAAGTCGGTATGCACACTCATATCAGTGGCGAGTATGGTCTGTGATAACAGCAGCCTAAAATGTTGGCCTCCCGTAGGGTCATCGAAGAGGACACCCAAGCCATGATGCCGCATGACGCGAGTTAGGAGTTGACAATGCATGTTCTCCAATGCTGACCTTTCGTAGAGGTCCGACAACGGCGCCTGAGCATTTTTCTGGGACAGATGGTAAGAAAGTGTCATTCAAGAAGACGATGGCTCTCACCATGAATACATTGGTCAAACCTGGATGGCCAACATCATGGCCAATAGCTGCCAGGTAGATGGCAAAGATATCTCGTAGGCGCAATATGCCGATTAACGAATCATCCTGTCGTGTCGATTTCCATGTGCCTTGGGGAGCCAGTAGGATGGTAATTTGAGGAACCAGCCGTGCGTTAACCAGATAGCACTGGGTTGCTTGCAAAACGTCCAGAGCATGTTCATAATTGTGATACTGGTTTTCGTATCGATAAATCTTGCGAAGATGGTGGAGGAACCTCGATAGTTGTTCTAGCCAAGTCAGCTGGGCAGAGATCTGCGACACATCCGCCACACACCTAGTGATACTCCAACACTCTCCTCGAAACCCTCAATCCTATAGAGCGCCTCGAACAGAATCAATGTGGACGCAAGGACTTCCTCGTCCGACAACATATGTGGTTCGAAATGCCAGCAATCGAGGGTGCGAATGAGCCGTGATCTTGTTGGCTTGGGCAGAGAGGTAGGAACACTGGGATGCAGAAATCAGGGCTGCTGCAGAATAGAGCCGCACGGGGAATGCTCACAAGCTCCCATCGTGCTCGTTGACTGCATTCAAAGTCTGATGGTACATGTCACTCAGCAGCTCCGCATACTGGGTCCTATCGACACATGTGAGTTACGCTGATATCTGAATGTTTTAAATACGCACTCAATCTCTCCTCCAGCCCAACCTTTTCCTTGCCCATTGTTTCCCATGGCTAGGCGAAGCCCCCCAACGTCAGCACTCCGTCGTTTCCATTGACGATGCTGGTCTCTGCTGTCTGCCAGCAAGGCCTGTTGCACAGTGCTTCTACACATGGCCTGCGATACCTCTGAATTGTCCCTTTCAATGCCGATTGGCTCGTCAGGGCCGGACAGTGGACGGGGCTGACCTGTGGGGAATGTTGAGAGAGCGTGGCAAAGTCATCGGTCGCATGGCACTCACGTTTTGCGGATCCAAAAATGATGGCCGATGCCAGTGTCAGGCACCCACGGCCAACAGCGCTGCCAGAAAAAGCTTCAGGAACTCATCGGTATGTACATAGTTCCCTTGGCATAAAAGATATTGCTTCTCGGTAAGGATTAGTCGAACCCGTATGTGTAACGCTCAAGGACTGACTCAATGAAAACAAAATTACACGGCTGTGGTTCGAACTGCCGTGCTTCTTTTGCTCGATATTACCAACCCACCGACGGACCCCAAGAATTATGGCAAACCATTGAACCTCCGATCAACTTCAGCCGCCTTTGAGAGAGGTGCATGTACATCACGGCTATTTGTGATGATACATGGCTTCAAATACGGGCTACTTCAAGTTACGCGGGATGCACAGCTTCTCGGAGTACGGGTTTTTTTGTTCCCTGCCGCTTTTAAGGAGCGATTTTGTTGTGACAGGTTCTGGTATCCCACAGCTAAGCGCTGAGCTACTGCTTACACCTGAGAGCTGGATTAAAGCAACCATCTAAACCAGAGTTTGATATGGCACGGTTTAAAGAAGGTGGCGCCGTTGTGGCATCACAGACCCAGAACATCAGCGATGGCCTTGGTGCTTCTCCTCCTGCCCTCCCCTCTCAGACAATTGCATCTGACTGCTTGCTTCACTAAGATTGCTCAGAGGCGGAGCCCGTACTTTCGTGATGTCTGGCCTTTTTTCGAGGCCTATCGCCACTGAGTGCCATCCTATATGTCCGATTCTCATAAAAAGTCCCTAGCCTGAGACTACCACGGACGCTACTCATGCACATTCGCCTGCCATGTCGACCCTAGTCTCCGAGTCGGGACATCGAATACGATCGATCGACAGAGCCGCAACCAAAAGGCACTCTGCCAGAGCTATAGCCGTTGTACCTTGATGGATGGCTGTAGTAGAGAGAGATTGAACCTCCGCCATTAACACGCCGAAGGAGAGTTGCCTGCCCAATGCTAAACTTTATTGCCAATCAGATAATAACCCGGCTGACCCCCAGCCCCAACTCCATCTACTTCTCTTTTGATGGCCAGTGCCCCGGCACTGAACTTATCTGAGTACTATATTCCTCAGACTCCAGAGCGATCGTATATTAATGACGCGGATCGATTTGAGACCTCATGCTACAATAGTCCCCACTTTCCCACTGGACTCCTATCTGTCGGTGGATCAGTGTCCACCTACCTGTCAGCAGACATCATCTGTTCAAGTTGGCGCCCGCAGCTCTCCCCATGAAGGTCCGTCTTTTCATTTGGGAAGCTCCCCTTACATCTTGAAACGAGCTTTGAAATGTATGTGGATGGGGAATTGTATCTGCTTGACTATTTAGTCAATACTTGGCTTTCGGATCCACATCGATCATGTCCTTGGGCACTTTGAACGAACGATGATACAATATGTACAACCTCCGTGCCTAGTATTCTATAGCGGAACGAGATCACTCACCTTTGCAAAGTCACACTTCTGGAGGGGATTCGCGTATGTTTTACCGATATATCCCCCATAAGTAGATCCTACCAGCGGGATGGCGCCCCAAGCTATGTTTAGTGCGAAGAAATAGGCCTGCTGGTCGTCCAGCGCCAGTGATACGTCGATTGAGATCCCAGGTGCCGCGCGTCAGGTGCATCCTCGTGGATCCTTCTAATGATCTGTTCCTAGTTCGAACCCTCCAGCGCGCTTCGCACTCATCAGAAGGGCGTTCCTCCCCAGCAACGGGAGACGTTCCGTTCATTTCCTCCTCATCAGCGCTGGTGAGCGATTACGAGATTAGGAGCCGGTTGCGCAGGGCTTCATATGCCTCTGCGTCTGCGTGCGAGGCGGAACTCTTCCATACGAGTAGGTAAGCCGGTTCGAGTGTCTGTATCAAGCGGATCGCCCATACCAACCAATAGGCAAGTAAAGGCATTGTAAAGCCCTCCAGCGTACTCATTACCAAGCTTCAATATAGCCAGATTCAGATTGCTCGTAAGATGTATCACACACCGCACATAGGCCTCGTGCCCATCTTATCTAGTGGCCCGGCGCGAGGTCTCCTGTTCCGTGGCGATCGACAAGTAACGCAACACAGAGCTGGCTCGCGCATGACCCGAAACGTTACAAGTCAAACACGCAGTAAGGGATGTCGTTTTACATAGTACGCGAGGTCCGATATCATGGGAACCGGACCCGGAAATCAGAATGGCGGCAGACCCACGCCAGGTGCCCATCTTACAAGAAAAATTGAAAGCAGCCTAAATCTCTCGTCTGTCGAATTATGCATGACCTGAGCTCAAATTCAATGGCTGTATGTCACATTGATGTAACGCTCTGCCATACTATCTGCTCGCACCCGCGATTGATGGGGGCAGCATAGAAAGTTGGTGCCCCCTGCAAATCCGATGGATATTTAGTGCCGTCATTTCCTATCGATCAAGCTGGCCGCAGAATATTGGATTATAGATGAGAGGCAGTCCTGTTAGGAGCCTCTCCTCAGCGAGGACAACCATGCCTTGGCAAAGAATAGTCAAAATGTATCCTTTTGAATCTTTGACGTCGGCTTCTAATTCGCAGCTCAGGGTTACTTTGAATGGCCGATCTCCACAGCTCAAGGCCGGTTCAAACACCGCCGATAGAACCTCGGAATGTGCATGCGGGCAGTTTCACCCCACTGAGACCTTAGCCTTAGATTCCAGACCGAAGACAACACTGGGGCATACTCATTTTCGTTTTCACTATGAACAATCTATATGTAAGAAGTTCCAAGGCGCAAAGCAGAAGCACGGAAGAAGAAAGCGAGGTCGCATGAGGACACAGGTCTGGCATTCGTTCTCTAATAAGGTAGACCAATAATAGTAGCTTTGGTATCGTACGGGTACTAGACGGCATCTGGACCAGGTATAGTCTATATCGTGAAAGGCGTTTGCGATGTGCCGAAAGGCGATCATGAGACGGGACCAACCCCTGGATGTAGTTGAAGTAAGGACAGGGGGAGGAGCATGGAAAAAGTAAGCTCCATAACTTAGGTGGCTGAAACTATGCAATGGTGACACCTAAAGCCCAAGAGAAGGAGCAACCAACCAAACCAATGTTTTGCATGCAAGGAAAATGAAAATGCGAGTGATAGCCATGATCAAGAAGCGCAGGAAGCGAAGGCGAGTGGAGTGATCGAAAGATAGGATCCTTCTAAGCAGGCATTAATGAACGAGAAAGGGTTGAGTTGGAAGAGAAGGGACCATGATGTGGCCATGGCTGTGTCCCTGGATGGAAGAGCCGAGCATTCCAGAAGAAGTGCTCTCAGGCATCGACCAGCGTCGGTGCGGAGGGGTCATGGTAGCCAACATTGAAGCTGGATGCTGACCGTGTGTATAAGTGCCAACGTCTGTCGCATAGCGCCCCATAATATCCGATGACTAAAGGTGACGGTCAGCAAAACAATCAACTGCAGGACTATGGATAGAGGCGCACCAGAGGTTCATTGGTATAGAGCTGAGAGCTGCTTACTGCCATGGTGCGGTGTGGTAGCATTGCCGTCGGAGCATTTCCAGGTTCGTAGTAACCCGTGGTGGCGTCCATGCGGGCAGGCGCGGGGGCATGATAGTAGTCTGAAGGTCCGTGCTGAGAGGCAAACCTGGACACCTCATGATACACGTTGACGTGAGGTGGTGAAGGAGTTGGCTGGGGGTACTTGCGCTGGCCGGAATGATAGATAGCGACAGGTGACCTGCGGAGGTAAGGATGGGAAATTGCTGCGTTTCGAGCCAAATGATGAGCAACGGAAACAGATAGATTGTTGATGATTAAAACGTACTGGTATGAAGCCTAGGTGCACCAGAGTGGTGACTGGCTGCACTACGCCTTCCTCCATCGTTAGAATCTACATCGCGATCCCCATCCCAAGAATAGAGGGAAGACGTGCCATCAGAAACGAAGTCCTGATTTGTCCAGTCGACATGGCGAAGCTGGGAGCCCGTACTGGGTACGGCATCGAAAGCATCGTCCTTGTGAAGCTGGAACTCTGGGGGGAAGGAGTGCAAGTCATCGCTGCCCTGCGAGGCGATGTCAACTGAGGGCGACGGTGGCGTGGGTAGGGGTGTCTCGACACGACCCCCTGAAGAACTCACACCATCCTCACTTAGTGAGTAGGCGTCGTCTCCGTCGGCTGACAGAATATCGGGTCGGTCCAGATGGATTTGGAACTCGAAGATCAGGGGTTCCTCTTCCAGAGGACGAGCCTCCAAATGGCAGGGGGAGGACTCTGAGGACGAAGGACCAGATGATGAGTCTGAGAAGTGGGAACCATTTCGCTTCCCTCCTTCGTTGTTCACTGCAAAAGGATTCAAACGGAAGACGTTCATCATCTTCCGCATGTCGTCTGAAGCCTGGGTTGCCCGCAGAGGCACTTCCATGGGCAGTGGCGAGAAAGATATTGTGCCTGTCGTCGCCGAGGTACCAGGCTCCATAACGAACCCATAGGGCTCTTCATCTTCGACCTTGAGGCCAACATAGCCTTGGGGAGACTGCGGGAGTGGTAGGGGTTGAGGAAGAGGGGACAAGACCGCTGCTTCCGGGAACCGCGCAGCCTGTTGTGATGGCGCAGCGGACGGGGATCGGGAGCTCGCTACCGACGCGCCGGAGGCGGGCGCGCCAAACACAGCGTCGGCATCGCTGAACCTGCCTGAAAAGCTTGTCGATGTTCGTGATAGAGTGCGTGGGTGGTCAGAAATGTATGCTTGGTATTGTGGCGATGGTGAAAGTGCAGTTCGCTGCGAGGATTCCGGGTACTCAGCCTGGGATGGCTGAGCGTTTGTGTAGTCGCTTGGTGGTGGAGGGGCATAAACCTCTGACGACCAGTAGCTTTGGCCGTACACGGGTACAGGCTCCTCTGTCTCGTAGCGTTGCCACTGTATACCCAGTGCATCTGGTCTGTGGATGACCCGATGCGAGCCGTGGTTGTAGCCCCGCTTGTCAAACTCCAAGGCGGTTGAGTGGTGGTGAGCCATCATCGCGGTTATCTGAGTATTCTGACGGAAGGGAAGAACTTTGAGGAGAAGTCAGAGGGCTATATAGCGGCGTCAAATTGAAACCTTACTAGTTAGTTCTGAAGCGCGACGAACGGGGAGAACGTGGAGAGGGTTCTTAATGAAGGACAGGCGTTTTTTACTTGCCAACGCCAAAAGGATCAGGAAGCAGCCAGGAGTAATAATTCTTCTGTATACCGAGGATCATAGATCCCAGATCCCCGTCCAGCATGTTCTCTTCCTTTTGGTCCAAGAATCGAATCCAATCGACATATGCGTAGACAGCTTTGCATGCCGTATTCGCAGTATCGGCCTCTGATCCTGTTCCATCCCAAGCCCCTCCACCGGCGAAATCACGATAAAGTATCACCTATCGCGATCGAATACTAGTGGGCAATGAGACCATAGGACCAGCTCAAACCTCGCCGTTTTCTGGTCCTGTGTGGCATTGCCTTTTTGGGCGACTTTCTTTGAAGGATCCGCAACGTCTGATGGCGAGTGCCGCCGTGTGACTGGCACGTTTAAACCATCTGGATCGCATTCTCCCTTCCTCTGGACCCCCTTTACAGCAGATATTATTTGAAAAACGGCAGCATTTGGTCTTGGCCGTTTCTTGCTCTTTCTATCCAAGGCTCCTTGCACGATCCTGACCACCGGAAGGTATGAAAGGTGCTCAGGGAAGACCGTTCCGACAACGGTCTTTGTGATGACTTGTGTTTGCAAAGGCCGATCACGTTTGGGCGAGCATCGAAAACCCTATAGAGCGTTACGTGCCCAGCGCAATTATTCAGTTCACCAGCCCACGCAATACAGCCGTTCTGTCGGATTCGATGGAACAAGACCACCCTCGAAACACCCCGCCGAACGATTGTCCTGCCTGCTTGATTCCCCTGTGGCTTCGATTGATGGAGAACCGTCCTGTGTGTATTACAGTACAACGGCATCCATACCCAAAAGTCGTCGTTTATGACATATGTATCTTAGCCGGAAACGGGCTGTGTCGATGTCGAGATGGCTTTAGGTGTGGCGCTCTCACGTTAGGTATGCCTTCTGCAAGTGAGTCGCCGTGTTTATCAAGCCCGCCTTCTCGGACATAGCTTTGACAGAAATATTCGGAGGCGCCCACGGTAGATAGGCTTGAATTCTCTTCCCACCCACCTTTCTGGCCGCATCTTCTCCTTTCTTCTTCGACTACCGTGGACTTCGATGTGAATCTCGATTCCTTACTTGTTGCTGGGATAGTGCGTACTGGGGTGCTTCTCCTCTAGGAGTTTCAAAACGGGGTTTAAACCTCATCTGTGAGTGGCTCTATCACGAACATATTCTTTCTTGGCCGATGTGTCATCCTCTCAGGGCTCGTCGTCGATTTCCACGTATTGCACCCCAATCACTCTCATTCATCTAGCCAGAGCTGAAGGAACGGGACCGAAATCTTGGAGACAGATAACTCTCAGAAATGACTTTCAACTTATCTTTGAGACCCCTGAACTCTAAAGTTTCGAATTAGAAGGCGATCCATACAGAACTTGTTTCAGCTGGGTGGTACCTCAAGCCTGTGTCTGCAATCTATACACTTGCTTCTGGAGAAGGGAAGAGAGAGAAAGTGGGCTATTTGCTACTGACACGCGGAACCTTGAGGGAGGGTGAGCATGTGGTGTTGCGATTCCCCATAGCCTTGCTCTTAACCCATCCCTTCACGTACTCGCTGCACCCTAGAGCACCACCGTCCGCCAGGTTCGAGGCCAGCTAATTTCCCTCCTGGCACTCCCTCGATTCAGAAAGTTTAAACGGCAAATCACAACGTTGGTCTCACCTAATAAGCGTACACTCGAGTCACCGTGCTGATATATTTGGAAACCATTCATTCAAAGATGGCCGTCACCCATATTCAAGCGCCCACGACCAAACCTGAACGGCGCAGTGGCGTGAGCTGCTTGAATGTTCCTAGTCTGTTTCGGATAACATTGTACTGACCAGCGAGTCGGACATATAGACGACATCCGGCACCAGAACCCTTGCTTCCTCGATTTGATGCGCACTTAGACTTGCCCACGTATCGAACTATTTAAAGCACCATAATCACCATGAGACTGAATTGGGAAGCCCTTATCGTATAGAGATGTCGCACTCTGTGCGAAGAACGCTTTCCGTCTTCGAGCCTGGTGCACTCGAGACGGCAGCACTATCATTGAGCGAGTTGATGAGCGTTTCGTACTAGTATTCGCCAAGGCAAAGCGGACATTCGAAGAAAAAGAGCCCGAGCCTGGGCCATGCCGAGCCTTCGAGGTTGTAATAAGATTCAGTGCTTTTTTTGCTTTCAGAACAAGCCCAGCAACTAGTGTTTTTGCCAGAGGGGCTTTCTGGAGCTGCATCCTTGGTATGTCTTATCAACCTGGCAAGGGGCGTGTCAAAATAAGCGCCCAACGATTCGGGATCATCCATCCGATCATATTTGAAATTCGCAAGCCTCCTCGGACAGAAGGGCGGACATGCACTCTAAACACAAAGCACATGTCACATTACAGATCGTACGTGGCGTTCTTGTTCTGGAGTATGGAATACGCTCCGTTGCGATGCAATTAGTCCCCTAAAGGCTGGTAGAAGTAAGGTAAAAAGATAACATTTCCACATGGGCAGCATAGCCTATCGATGACGCGATACAGATCTTTCAGAGGTGCAGTAAAACCTTTGCTAAATTGGCCACGCGATGTCTGATTGTGCTCCGGGAACGCTCAGTAACATTCTCGAGAACAGGTGGCCTTACCAGAACTCTCAGCGAGGCTCAACGGTAGTAACATCTCGGGCAGTTAACGAGCTCCGAGTTTGAGCTAACGCCAGAATAGCCGAACAAGGAGTGCCAGTGCGAGTTCGCAATAGCTTCTCCAGCTGGTCTATGGGTTATATGTATGCTCTCATTGTGTGTTGCACAGTACTCGTGACAGCGTAGCTATGTCAATGAAAGCATATCAAGCATCAGTTCAACCCAGTCGCGCTTCGCTTAGCGTTGTTATTGGCGTGAATGTCTATACGCTGAGTATATTCTTTGAGAGCTAAGAAGCCAGGGATTAAACCAGGAGATGTTTAAAGCATAACTAGAAATCCGTGCAGAGTGAGGCACGCGCTTTGGTCCGATGTTTGACTGCCCTAGCGCGACAAAACGGCGTACCTTACAAACTTTTCAAAATAAGTGTCGTGCGATCGGAGCGAAACGTTGAATAGCTTGAGCCTCAAAGAGCCGATGGTATCGTGCTCTTCCTTCCTTCCTTTGACCGAGAATAGAGCGCTCTCCATCACCGAAAGATAGCAGAGTGGTCTTTATCTGACATGCGAGGGCGTCGAATCGTCCACTGATGTTGGTGTTCATGAGAGATGAACAGAAACGAGCCATGAACGTTGATCCTCGGGTACATCTTGGCCCAGACACATCAAATGCCTTTCGTTATGACACGAAGCTTTTGCCTTGGGTCGCGGACACATAAAGGAGGGCCCGAATAGGAAGAGGCCGCGGGCGGGCTCTTAGATTTCGATTACTATTAGGCGCCTCCCTTGAACTCCTCAGCAACCAGAAGGACCCCGGGCCGATCAGCATCCGAAAGTCCCCCCTTAATATATCTCGGCCCATATCAGATTCAAATCCAGAAGGTATCCCATCTAGGAAAATGCACTTCCTCTTACGTATGGGCAAGTTACCGGCCGGCAAATTGACTATAGGCCACTGGACACCGGCGGTTGAGTCCAAGAAAACCAGCGGAGTATCTTTGGCTTTAGGCGATACTGACTTCCTCGCATGTTAATCAGCCCGGCCTTTGCATTCGAAAGCCTTTCAGTTGGATCGTTACGAGCTACTCGGGAAGGATATCCTTTAAGTTACGCGGTCGATCTTGATACCATTCAACCTCGGACAGCGCTTTGGATCACTGTCTGCGAACCCCTACATGTCAACTCGACCTGCCATCACATTGGCTGTCAGGTCAAGGCCACAATCAGAACGTACTCAAACACAGTTGCGGAAGAGGGTGGCGGCGGGAGGTAGTGACATCAAGCCACTAGCCCAACGTCTAGAAGCTACCGTGCCGGGCAGTGGGGTGGCTCGAGTCAGGAGTAGCGACTAGAATGCTTTCTGCTCAGTTCCAGGCTCAATGTCTACTGGGCGAATCGATGGGATACTGCGATGCAACAGCAGGCACCTACTGGCTGCGCAGCTAACAGGAATAGCTATATTACTCAGTAAAATAAGAGCACTGTCATCGTGGGATGATCAAGCAGCCTTTCCAACTGCTCACCTTCTTTCCAGCATTAGGTGACGGTTGGCTATTCACTTACTAGTACTAAATGAAAAGGCGGCTTATAAAGCTGGATCGTCGAGTAGAATCCATATGTGAGCAGACGTACCGATGTCTCTAAACCTCGAGGGGATTTCTTTCAACGCAACACAGAGAGACAGTACCGGTCAATAAAACATTGTCCATGAAACCGGTGGGTGGCAGATCGGGATTCAAGTGTCTTGGTCTGAGTCGTTGAACATACCACCATCCGGGAACATGGTGAGCGACCCTATGTCATCTCCCGTATCTCTGGTTCAGAAACTATAAAATTGGTAGGCTCTCTTCTGGATTTTCCGTCGGGGCATTACACTTTCCTTTCCTGGAGCGATAGAGTTTGGTGCTTAAGTGGAAACCAAACAAACGGCGAATCCCGAGCCTGTTGGGAAGCTGCTCCCTTTGCTAATGATCATTGTTATGTTTGAAGCCATCCATGTTCCATTCTGCTGTTCAGTCGCCTATTATGTCGCTCTTTTCATCTACTGGAAGTGAACCTTTGGGGCTCTGGTCTAAAAGGATCGATGGCGCAAGCCCTGACCTCTCCTTCATCCACCTGCTCCACGACGAGAGCTCGAAGCCCGGACCTGCCGCAGGATGCTCTTTAGTTCCTTCAAACCCTTCCGAGAGCCATGGGTATCTGCTCGATCAAACCGTTCTTCATATCCAAAGCCCATATATCAGGAAGGCATACATTGAGTGCCCCCCTGCAGCTCCCAGTATCACTGGTCGAAGCGCCGCAGAGGATCTGCATCCTTCTCGCCAGCTTGAGTCAAACTCAATAGATCTAGGGATTCGCCATCCATATATCCATCTTCAGGTTCGAAACCTGGAGAGGGATTGGTCTTTCGAGATTGGTATCAAGGATCAAGCAGGCCGAAATGGAATCATCAGGTTCTCAACGTTCCAGGTACGTGCACTTCCTTTGATTATGTCCGCCATGGGCTTCGTAACTGATGCACAATGAAAGGCGTATCCACGGCTAAAGAAGGGATACGTGAAGCCGCCGATTTTGCACCTTCCGCTACGCTTTCCACCGATGAACCGGCAGGCGCTAACATCATGGGCGACGATTGATCTCCACCTTCCAACGTACATGAGCTATTTCTCCTCCCCAGGCATCCAGAGCCAGGTTAGTCCCGACTCTGAGATTCATGAGCAAGTGCGGTTTGCTGTTCCCAGGGGCCTGTACTCGCATGTCACCTATGTTCGGGTATATGCTACGTGTCGTTTGCGTCGCATATGGTTTGATGAAGGCAAAGGGCAACACCTTCCTTGGGAGTTTGATCTGTATTCGAAGCAGTAATGCATTTCTCTGTCAAAAGGCTGGAAGACAATGGTTTACGGTAAAGCATGTGCAATGAAGGGATAAGGGCAAGTGATAATGTGCAGGTCGAAAGCAGTGAGGCACCAAATTCAATGGAATGGGAATAAACCGATGGGACGACTGAAGGAAAATGGGTGTCAATGGGACGATAACCCATACAGAGTCTAGGAAGAGATCGACCCTCGATGAGCTGTCAGAATGGCCTGGAACTTTGCAAACACCTGCTTGCGAAGGGCGGGGTCCTCCGGAGGATGGGTCTGCCCTGTGGCCATTTTCAAAAGGAAAACAAAATCGGCCTGTGCGACGAGAGGGACTCGCGAGGATGCACTTTCCTTCTTCTTGAGCTGCAAGCGTTCTTTGAACTGCTTTGCAAACTCGGCTGAAACAACATCCGCCCTCTCAACGACCGAGTCTGGAACACCCGCCAATTTAGCGACGTGGGAGCCGAATGAAGAGTGAGCAGCCCCATCAACTAATTTGTACAAAAAGGTAAGCTGGGGGAACGTCAGTCATCGTCAGGCAAAGGAGAAGGTGGGAATTGACCTGCTGCTTCTCTTCATCTACCATGGTCGACATGTGCATCCTCCTGATGTTTGGATGGTAGGCATAGTCATCCGTGAGGGAACCATAGTGGGTTGCGAAGAAGGCCAAGGGCAAGGTGTGTGTTGCCAATTTGTGCAGTACAGACCCCGCGATAGCCATGCCATCCTAAGACCTTGATCAGCACATGAACACAATGAACAATCCCTCAATCCCTCACAAAAGTAGATGTACCACGACCCAATTCTAAAAGCAGGTCAGCAACACCAAAGTCATGGTCCAACGAACCACGCACCGTCGAGAATGACAAGGGACTTCGGCGTGGCATCCCGAAGAATCTTGCAGCTGCAAACAAGTCAGGGTCTGAATGGATACCAACGATCTTGTCCATACCATTCGTCCAATTCGATCTTGAACGTGCTAGCATTCGTGAACATGTTGTCGTACGCTCCCATGCGAGTGATGATGGAGTCGACGGGACAGATTCTTGCGAAATGAACTGTGTTAGTCAATTCAGGTGTTTCTCGAACGGAGCCACATACCTGGCACGCGATGCAGGGACTAGCATTCCAAGTTGTGCCATGATCTACACCAACATCAGTCTCCGAGTAGCTCAAGAGATGCGAGAATCTTACAACGCCGGTAGCTGTCATGCGCATTAACTGATCCAAGGATTAGCTGGCGTTTCCAGGGAAGACAGACAGTTCACACTCACTGTCGACTTTCCGCTAGATTCCAGCCTCGGTAAGCACGTCCTACTCACAAGTATAGATCACTTACGCCATATTTGGACCTGGAGGAGGAATCAGATCGTGCGAATCGACGGAGCACGCTGAAAATACGCACCAGTCAACAAGACAACCTTGGCAGAGTTGCCTCCCATCTTGACGTTGTTGTCGACAAAGGAATCGACATTCCGGCTTAGAGAAATGGTAGGGTGCCTCATCTCCTCAAACTCGACTGCAGCGGAGTCGCCATCAACAAACTCTGGGCGACAAGACGGAGATCCGATGGCAGCAGACGATTTGGCGAGACTGAAGAGACAATCGAGCTCTGCTACCACTCGGACTGTTCGTAGCCACTGCGAACGGTCCTTGTCGAACTCTGCATACACGCGATACTTGAAGTTCTTGATAGCGGTGTTGCGGTTCTCGCGTGCCTCCTTGAGCTTGCGGACAGTTCCCTGCAAGGAGGGTACGATATAGCGAGACTTTGCCTAGGAATGAAACATGAGGAATGTCAACCCTGGGATTAAGCATCCGTGACGCACCTTGGTACCCGAAGACTTTGTCCAGTCGCCTGGGATGTCCTTGCTCCCTGCAGGAGTCTCGACAAGATAGATATCCTAAAGAGTACCACGGTCGGTCAATCGCCGGTCCTTTGCGAAGAATAGACGAAGGAGTTAACCTTATTCCCTATAGCGCTATGCCAGTATGCAAGACCTTTGATTCTGCAGATGACGGTGAGCAATGATTCACTGTCGTAGACAACCAGGACGAGCCTTGTTTGCTTCTTCATTTCTGTTAAAGCCTCATCCAGCTCTTCCTCAAGTTCTCGAATCTCCTGATTGATGCCGTCGTACTCTTCATCTTTGCCTTCAATGGGAATAAGTTCGTCCTTGTCTAATACCAGTGTGAGTCCAGGCAATCGCCGTACGAAGCATATGGCCGTTACCTTTCTCAGGAGGAGGCTCAAACATGGATTCTAGGTGTTTGACATTGGCTACGAGATCTGGAGCGCCTCGTAGATGACCCAAGATGGTCTTGGATTCAAACTCCTCTGACTCGTTGGCAAGTTTAGCCAGACCACGGCTGAGGGATTTGAATGACTGGCGCATGGAATCAGTAAAAAGCAAGGATACTAATGGCTATCCGAAAGACCAACCGAGAGAACTTTCAGGAAATCCTTGACTTTACAGTTCTTGGCATGAATTCGTGATACAATACGCTCTAGGTCGGGAATGCCTTTGACGAGGCCAGCAAAGGAGGACTCGAAAGTTGGGTGGTTCAAGATGTCTTCAACTGCGTCCAGTCTAGTCAACGTCTCAGCGTCAGTCAACATTGGAGCACAATCCGGAGAGAGCGTACCTGGCATTGATAGCAGCAACCTCCCGAAGTGGCATGCACAACCAGATACGGAAGAGACGCTTGCCTAATGGTCAATAAGTAAGACAATCCCGTACGATCCTCGCAGAACACATACCAAACGGAGTCACGCATCGCTGCAGCAACTGAAGGAGAGAGCCGTCTTCGTTACCCTCATTGTTGAGAAGGATTTCAAGATGAGAAAGGGTCTGGCCATCAAGGACAAGGCCTTGCCCACGCTTGATAGGATCATAGATGTTGAAGTTACGCATGCTGATTATGTCCTTGTCGATGTTCAACTGTCGCAAATACCTTCCCGAAGATCAGACCTTGGGTCTCGAGAGCGGGGGACACAAATCTTACCATATCATATCGCCGAGAGCCTCCATGGAGGAGCGGTCAGAAGCCATTTGGCGAATGGATTCAGGCACGCTCGCAGGAAGAAGGTCCTCGCCATCGGCATCTTCTTCCATCGAGTCACCACCAGAAGGAAAGAGCGTCTTTAGCTCTTCCAACGTTTGATCGTACTTGAAACCCTCAACATCCCGCAAACCTGTCCACAGGCAGTCCGAGGGTAGAATGGACTTCAGAACTCGCTGGGTGTCTACGGTGAAGCCTCCCTGAAAGCACCGGTGAGCGGGCATAGAAGAGGGCTGCCATTGGGAACGCACCTTTCGGAAAAGAACTTCCTTTGGACGAATTTGGCGGAGCAATGTCTCCAGTTTCGTGCGGCAGATATCGTCAACGAAGCCGGTGAGGTTGAATTGCGAAGTTGCACAATCCAAAACACAGAGACCAAATTTGTTGGCGCTGTCTGAGCCATCTTCAGACGGTACTTCGCAGATGGAGACGCAGTGCCCGGCATTCTCATCGTTCAGCAGAGCGGCATCGACGAGCGTGCCATTCGTATAGACCTTGTTCAACTCTCTGAGGCGTCGCGTTAGCTCAAGGTGACATGCTTCGAAAGTTTTGGACATGCCTTCGGACAATCTTATCCTTCGCCTTATCCTCGCTGACCTTGCCTTTACCTTTGGCCGCCGCCATCCGCATCTCAGCACCCAGCGCGGTTTCTGCTTGTTCGACTTTGCCGACTTTGTAGCCTTTCCCAAGAAACTTGCTGAAGATGGCTTCGGTAAACGCTCCTGCTGATTGAATTTGAAACAACATACGCAGCCCAGAAGTTGAACGATGACTCAGGCACGCCAACCATGGACATTTTGACTCTGGAAGTCAGCTTTAGATCAAAGTCTTGGTGGCCAATTCGAGCATCATCTTCGTAGAGCTACCGAGACGGTTAGCAGGATGCCCTCAACACAACAAAAGATGACTCACTTCATAGAATTTTCTGAGTAGAGATGCCTGTCTTCAGTAGTAGATCCAACGAGAACGGGTCGACTCACCCTTTCTGGAAGAACAAGATCTGTGGGCAACTGTTAGTACTGTGAAAACGCGTCGATTGGCCACGCTTACAGTATCATAGTGGTTCTGTTTGATTTCCCAGAACTGCAGGGGTCAACAAGTGCACGATAAAAGCGAAAGCCCGACATACTTGTTTCTCGAACGGCGTGAACTCATTCCACGCTGAACGCGGAATATAGATGGTTCGAGGATCGTAGCCAGGCTCATTTGGCCTCTTTCCATCTTTCTGGTGGAGCGTTAGCACATGTCCTTCCAGAGTAGTAGGGGCCGTACGTCTCTAATGTCTTGCAGGAAACCAAACGGAGCCTCAGCCTTTTTCTTGTCTTCTTTCTTGTCCTGTGCTCGCTGTTCGGCAGCTGTAAGGAAGGAAAAGCCGGTGGAAGAACTGGCGTTGGTCAAAGGTGGCGCTTTGGCCTTCCCGCCTTTCGCGGGTGCTCGCTTCGCCTTCGAGGGCTTAGGTTCGTCGTCCTCGGAAGCTTCGCCAAAGTCATCCTCGTCGTCGGATGATACTGCAGAACGTCGCGAGGAGCGGGAAGAAGACGATTTGATGGACTTTCTGTCATCCTCTGAGTCGGAATCTGGAACGATGAAATCGTCGTCCTCTTCGGCCTTTTTCTTGGACCCTGAATTTCAAGTCAAATGCATGAAAGGACGACACAAGTGCATATACCCACTCTTCTTGGCAGGCGATTTCTTGAAGCGTGATAGCTTGTCACTGAGGGATGCCAGGGCTGGCTCGTCCTCATCCTCATCTCCGTCTTCCTCACTTAGTGCCTTGGACAACCTTGCTCGTTTGCCTGAATTTGGCTGTCAGCCAGATCCCTTTGAGAGACATGCCACCTACGTTGAGCAGCATCAGGAGATGACGCCCGTCGACTACGGCGGCCCATGCTTTGGACAGGTATGTCCTCTTCGTCGTCTGAATCAAGGACAACGCTGGCAGCTTTGCGTTTCGCGCCAGCCTGGCAGATCACGTCAGTAAGCAGGCTAGCAAGTGATTTGCAAGTAACTGACTGCAGAAGTGCTGGGTTTCGCGACTTCCTCTCGCTCTTGCTCGTCTCCGGATGAAAACATATCCACGTCAACAGGATCACTTGTAGGCGGGGTGCTCCTGCCAGGAGAGGAGCCTGCGCTCTCTGCTTGCGACGACGGGGGCATGCGAGAACCTGCGCTTTTTCCCTCGGGCGTTTTGGGCTCTGAGAATGACGAAGATCTAGCTCCAATCTTGCGCTTCGACGCGTCCTGTGTTCCTTTCGAGCTGGATGTTGCTGGTGCTTTAGGTTTAGGTTCTGCTTTCTGAGATGAGCCAGCAGGTGCTTTGGCAAAGAACGACATCAAGCTCTTCTGCTTGAGGGATTCCGCCGACGCCTTGGGTTTGGGAGCCATTCTGACCGACGACGAGAGTGCTGGATGCCACAACGAGGTCGTTGGGGATTCGTTGACGGTACCAATAACTAATCGACCGCGTTGTTTGGTTCAATCAAATTGATCATCAAATGCCAAATGACGATCCCGGAAAAATCGGCCTGGGACTCTTGCTCTGCAACGACATGGACCACGAGGATATCCTCAGCGATGCCTTGGAATTTCTTGGAGGAAAGCCCGTTATTGACGACGATGTCATTCAATATGGACCTCTTCGGCTGACAGTCGCATCCAAGGTATGCTGCCGGTCTCTCTCAACCGATTCAACAGGTTGCTGAAGCCCAATGTAGACCGATGGCAAAGTGCGCTTATAGCCACCATATGCAATGTATAAATCTCAAACATTAAAAGGCCAACGTCCTTCTGGCGGATCACTTGTTCTCACCGTCAATCTTCCTTGCGGAAAGGATTGAAAGAGGGCTCATCGATCTCCGCAACAAAACTTGTGAGCGACCTGGTCAAGGCTATAGCTTTTGGTTACTGAATCACCCCGTCAGTGTTAGAGCTTGGTGCTGGCGCTGCCCTTCCATCTCTCCTTTTATCAACAATTCAAAACCCTCCATCCACTGTTGTTGTGACCGACCATCCCGACGAAGGAGTATTCAGCAATCTTAAGAACAATGTCGAACGTAATAAAGACGTTTGCAACCCTTCTTGCACCCTTCTATGCCATAGGTATGAATGGGGAAAAGACGCATCGCCTTTGCTGTAAGCTCCTCCTTGATCTTGCTGAGCTCCAGATTTGACTCACCATCCGCCTTCTCCTAGTTCCCTCCTTCCACCTGGTGATGCTCCCGGATATGACGCCCTGATCCTATCAGACCTCCTACATTTCGATGCCGGTCACGATAGTCTCATCGCTTCCGTCAACGCACTTCTCAAGAGAACGCCAGACTCTCGTGTCCATGTTTCGGCCGGATTCTACACCAAACCACACTTCTGCGACAGCTTCTTGGCCAAGTCAAAGGCAGCAGGCCTCGAATTTGAGGAGATCTATACCGATCCAGAGGAACCGTGGATGGGAACATTGACAGTCAATACGCTTGATCGGGAAGCTTTGGCTCTCCGCAAGGCCGCGTGTAGATACTGGGTTGGACGATGGGACTCGAGCCATCTGCGATGATTCTCGAGTTCTCCCAATCGAGCTCGTGATAAGCTTTTGAATGGACCCACAGACGGGCCGACCGCCGGCAGCGAGAATATAAAGAGCATCACCCTGACCTCGTGGCTTCCTTCCACCCCTTCCCTTCTCTCCCTGAATTGTTGACACCATCGTCCGCAGGTGCGTGAACTTCTCTCCCCTGCCCTTCTTCTTTTGTTGTTCCAGGCTCTATCGGTGCTGCTCCATGGTCTTCTTGGCCATGGACAATGAGTGGCGTAGCTCTCATTGACAGACTTGATCGTACCCCAAGCTATTGCCCAGTACGAGGTCGCCCTGCTACCAACGTCTCTTCTCCCAGTCTTCCTAACATTAGTCACTTCCGCTGCGGGTCGTGATGTAGGAAGATGCCTTGGCCGCCTCGTCAATGTCATCCACGACGATCTCTGTCGGCTAAACAGAGGTCATAATTTATGGGAGTCGATAGGAAATCCAAACATCCAAACGTGAGAATCGGCCTCTGGCTCGGTCTCTGATTGGATGGAGGAACTATCTGCTACCTTGCTCTCTAGGGAAAGACGAAATGTCGTCCCTTTGGAGACTCTTCGATGGACCTGGCAAGAGGAGGGGGCAGCATACGAGGGCTTATGTTCTATCGGTGCTGTATCACAGTTTTCACTGTGAGTAGCAAGGAAGAAAGAGGGCCAGTTCTCGATTCTCGATACTCGTCACCTTCGACTTGTCCCAGGTGATGGATTCCACACCACCCCCCTCTTCTGCCATGAGTGTTATCGGCCCCTCGATCCCCGCCAATATGCGTGGATCAACCCACTGTCTGCGTCGGACCCCCGACCAGGCTATATCTCGGATTTCATGGCGAAAAAGAGGCGAGCCTGCCTATACAGTGAAGTGGATCCAGAGGCGTCAGGATCACTTGTTGTCGAATTCGGTTGGATTCGACGATAAGCATGACGGCGAGGAGCTTTGCTGGTTGTTTCGAGGAGGCGAAATTGCGCACTCGAGACTATGAGACTTGGCAGGGTGTAGCATACGAGGAGCCTTTCATAGTTTTATCTCCCCTTTCCGAAAGTCTCTTGTCTTGGGATGCTAACACCCTTCTGCTGCAGGTATATCCATATCGGAATGACAGAGCGGGCCTGATGCTCCCGTCCAATCCGCGACAACGGGGATCGACCTTCTCAAGAAGCAGAAAGTATTTTTTGCAGCCATGGCTATACGCTTTCAATTGACCCAGGTCACGGAACAGTACGCCGCCTTCCCCTATCACCCCTTTTTCTTTTTTTACCGGCCCCTATCGGTGTTGTCCTCAACGTGAGGGGTGGCTCGGGCGTAGTCCTGGGTCACTGCCAGACCTTGCTTGCTAGCATCCAGGCCCTGACACATAATGCATTATCAGACCGACGTGGGGGGCAGGGAGCTGTACTTGCCCTTGTGAACTGCGCTTGCAGGCACAAGTTCACGGTACCCTCCAAAACCACAGCCAGACTCCAGGAACAGCGTCGGTATCCATTCAGGTGTGAAAGGCTGGTCGGCTCTCTTTGGCATCTCAGTCAGTGTCCTACGAGGACGCGCTGGTTGCTGGACAGTACCTTATGTGCTGTAAGAGGTGTGGGAAGCTACTGTTCCGCAGGACCAACGGCCGCAGGCTGTCCTTGTATTCCCCTGCAAGCGAGGTCAAACAACATACGAGGGGGTTCATACTTGTGTTCTACCTTTTCTCGTCATGAACTTTTGAAGTGTAGCCTTTAACTCACCCTCCTCCACAGATGCCCCTAAGTAATGGTCGGTATTGACTCTATCTCTTACTGCTCAAACTCGTTCAGGCGAAAGGCGCGCGTGCTGGAGAGCGAATAGCAATGGGATTCGGGGAATCCGTCCGCTTGTTGCACTCGGTGAGCACCCTCACTAGTATCTCTCAATTGCACCAGGCCAGGTCCCTATCGGTGTCCTATGTTTTTATGGACATGTTGCAACCGACGTTCCTTGAAGGAGCAAACAAGTTGCATGTGAACTAGCTTGCATTACCCGCATTCCGTGGCTTCGTCACGGGCTTTGATCGCCTTCATGGACACTATGTGGTGTCTTGAGCGAGTCGTCATCCGTCTTTCGAAATTATCCGCCAGGGATGTTCGGGCGCCCTCCCTCTCTTGGTAGGGGTTGAATCAATGACTCTAACGTGTTGACCAACTCTTTATAAGTGACCTTGTTGGTGACTTTGGAGAGGGAGGCGGACAGGATCACGCGGCCTGTTCGAGGCTGACCAGGTTCCGACATACGAGGGGACTTTTGGCTTGACTGATTCCCTTCCCTATTGTTGGGCCATGCGAGATGGGTACTGACCAAGATTGTTCGCAGGTTTGCCTGCGATAACAAGAACATGAATTTGAATAATAAAAAGTACATGTTTCACTACTGGGCAAAACTAGGGGTATCCAAGAACAACTTCCAATGACCTATGATCTGCAGGGATCTGTACGCTTCCCAAAACCTTGAGTGCTCTCTTCAAAGAAAGAATGTCGGCGGGATCAAGCCGGATGTGCCTGGCCTGTATCTCGCCATCAGGCGAGTCAAGCTCTGATTTCCAATTACGTCCGACATATGGGATCGAATGGATCTCTTCGATGTACGCAGGTGCAACTTTGGGTATATAATGGTTGGGGGACCTTCGGCACACGGTGAAGTTTTGGAGGAAGGTGGTTGGGTCCAGCCTTGTTATTGACAGCGATTCCCCCCAAGATTTGTAATGGTCTGCAGTTGAGGTCAGATTGAAGGAGGCGGGGTCTTCGACTTTGTAGCTCTGTTGCCCAAAAATTAGATTGTAGGTAGCAAACCCTTACCACACAAAGTGCTGGAGCGCTTTGCACGAGGGCACCTTCAACATCCACATTCGAGGATGGAGTGTAACCTGAAATGATCAAATCGAAATTGGCCAACGCAGGAAGGCGGACGGACGAGAGGCATCGGAGGAATGTGCGCTCGCAGTTTTGCAGTTCCAAGGTTCGTAGATTGGGAAGTGTGAGTGTCTCCGAGTTTCGCGGACGGAATTTTGTTTTGGACTGATACCCTAGATTCATTCGGAGTGATATGAGTTGGGGAAGTCTCTCAAGAGTTGTGAAGAGGTCATCCAGGTTAACGGTGGCAGAAGGGGTAATGATTGCGAGATCTCTTATTTGACGAAAAGCCTGAATGGGCTGGTGGGGGAAAGTGATGTTTTGAGATAGCCACACCATTCTCCTGGGCCAGCGAGACACCCTTTCCGGGGTGACCTGCTTGCACAACCAGTCATGAAGCGACCAAGCTGCGTCTTCCAACGTGAGCCGCGTCACTGGCCCAAGGTCAACACCTTCCATGCCCAGACCATTTCTGGTAAATTGGAGTTGCGTATAGTTGAAGCCTGGAGCACCATCAACTCCGAAAAGCAGGTTGACTACGGCTTGCCAATGGTGGCGAAGGTCGCTCGTTTCGGGAGAACTTGAACGCCCATCGAGGTCAGGGGGCCGAACAATGAGTCGAACGGCCTGTGCCTTGGCTCTCCACAGCACTTCCTCAATTCCAGAAAGGAGCACGGAGAAGTCGCGTTGAGCCGGTCGTCTGGCCACGTCGCAGCCATCTATGAAGATGTTGCTCCATAGAGACGGTGTATCGAGCGCAATCTCTCGCCAATCCCGGCAGACCTGCGAAAGGACTACCGGAGCAAGGAGTACGTGGGGATGGGGGTAACCAGAAGGGTAGCGTGAGCGAAGGGACAAACGGACAGTGTGCCCTTGACAGACAAAGTTGAACATTCGCGTCAGCACTTCTGTGGGCAGCTGAAATGGACCACCATGGGCTTCGGGGGGCATCTGGAAGGTCATTCGAGACACTGTGTATATTAGGTCCAACCACTGCGGAAGAATACAGACAGACAGAGGCTTACATTAGCTGTGCTGGAGGTAAGCAATAAGAATCCAACGAAGCCTGGTGGATGAGATCTAAAAGCCGCTGTGTTTGCCAAGGAGTGTGTGGGTACGCAACAAGCTCCGATTGAACTTGACAGGCGCTTATGGAAACGAGCGAGATGATGATTGCTCAGACGGTCCTTGCTGCTCGTACATGAGGATGGGATCTGAATGATTTATCCCTGCGAACGTGTTCCACCTCTGAGGAACCTTTCCGCGATCCAGTCCCTGTCCTCCCTCGCAGTTAACTTGTAAAGGCACCTGTGATGACTGAACTTGTTACTGTCAACATCAACTCCCTCCAGCTCATGATGAAACTCGGATTTGAGATTAATGTACATGCGGGAGGAAGAGGCTCTGACTATGAGCCGTAAGTCCCGAATTTGTGACAAGCGCCCCAAGTGTTTGTGTCTGTTGGCGGCGAAATAGATGCAAAGGAACTTCTCCTTGAACACTGACTTTCACTACGAGCCCTCGCACTTTAAGGTAAAACGTACCTACCATGCTGATTCAGAGTGTAGCACCGACTGACATTTCTTGGGAGGAAGACATGGAACTTCCAATCGAAGTGATGGCCCATATCTTCGAAACGGCATGCTCAGGGCACAACATCCGCCTTTCGCTGCGTGCAGGCCCAGGCATAAATGAACCACGCACTCTCATAGCAGCCGTGGTCATCTCTCAAGTGTGTCGCAGCTGGAGAAACATTGCACTTGACTTCCCCAGTTTGTGGAGCAACATTTTTATCGACAGGGACGATTCGGAAAGAGACCTGACGAAGAAGACTTTGAAGCACTCATGGCTGGTATAAAAGCTATAGGACAACGCTCAAATGGTCACAAAAGTCGACTGGTCCTAATAAGCCCAGGCTTTTCTTATCTTGGCGGGGATGATTACGCACGCAAGCAGTGGCAGTCCATCTTGCAAATCGTTTTCAACAGGAACAGCAAAGGGCATATCCCGATCAATGTCGCCGAGCTACACCTCCTACCCCCTACCGAAGGCCTTGAGGCCATCGATCTGCGTCAGGTGGAGGCTGTCACTTTTGAGGGCGATGTAGAGCTGGAGGACTTTGAAACAGAGGTCTCGGTCGAGATGCAATGGAAACCAAAGAAGATAACCATGCTAGAGCATGACCTCTCTTCAAGCAGTCACTTGATAGGCCCCCTCTTCAGTCACGTTGTGGATCTTGCCATCTTCGAGTCCGCCGAGCCGAGCCCTGACACTATACACGAACTCCTCGACTCTCTCGGATATCTCGCCCAGTTGACATTCTTACGGATACATCTCCCGGGAACAACCTTCGCCACCCAACCTCCAGCTCGTGATACACTTACTCTGCCTCACCTGAGTTACCTTGAGCTTTATGACTGCGAGCAAACTTTCATCTCATGCCTTCCCTTCATCCGCTTTCCGGCTCTGGAGCACCTGGATTGGATCCTTGTCGGCTACCAGCCAGCTAAATCATATACCGAAATCCTCTCTACTTTGGATGCCCCTCATCTACACATCATGAGAGCATGCTACATTCAAAGCAGCTTAAGCACTCACCCCAAAGACCTTGCAAACCGCAAGCCTACCTTTCTCAGCGTAACACAATCAGCAGCTCAGTTCCGCTCCTGGGGAGAGTCCGTGGTCGCCAGCAACACGAGCCCTATCACCTTCCTTTCCAACTTTACGCTCTGCCGCCGTTTACTCCGATACAACAACAGAACTTACAGTCCCAAGTGCGCGCCTGGGTTCATCAAAAATATTGCATTATACCCTTTTGTCGGAGGCGGGAACTGGAAGAACAACCTTGCAATGGAGGCTGGTGAAGTACAGGCAAGCCGAGTCAACATTGATTTCCCCGACAACCTCTCCCTGAAAGGTATCCTCAAGGTTTTGGGGAGTCAGGGAATCAAGGCGTCCGTTCGGTCACTGGACGTTGTTGTTGGTTACTCTACATAACGCGATTATACACTGGAAGCCGTTGTAAGCCAGAGGCCTTACACCATACCGCCCTCCTCAACTGAAGTGGATTATAGGAGAAATCAGAGATGAAATTTAGATCGATGCCAATAGCGAGAGATTTTTTACAATACGGAGTCACAATGTTGTTACAAAGAGAATAGTAGAGTTGCTCAATAATTGGCCGTACGAACGTAGAAATCCCCATTGCCATACGCGGTTTCCACTCCTGCAGGGAAATAATGATTAGATCAAGCATGCAACTAATTGAAAGGAAAAAATAACACGAACCTCCGACATTACCATTATAGTTGCAGTGTTCGATGGACCACCAAACCGCATGAGCAATGTGGACCCTAGTAGTATAGTCGTCGTCAGCCAGTCGTTCGATACGCCTCACATCACTGGCTCGATCGAAATTAACTCACGCCCACGAGTACCTTGGGCATGGCCCTCCAGGGTTGCACCACCCCGAAATCCTCACATTCGACGCGCTACATAGGGTGGTCCCAGGATTATACGCCGTAAAGGTTCCCATCGACGTTTGTTGCTGTTGGAAGAGATAATTGTGGCATGCCATCGCAAAATTAACGTCTCCACGGGTAGAGACGGGGAAGCATTCTCCACGCTTCTGGAGGCCGCTGACGGTCGTTGGCAGACCGAGGGAGGCGTAGTGAGCCTCTGGTTGTGAGAAGAGTTTAGATTAGCACTCGCACTCGAACAAAGAGGGAGAGCCTGCCACTTACTGATGGTATCTCGGTCGATGGGCTTGTAAAGGTCGGCGGAAGTAAGGTTGAGCGATGCCAAGCTGGGGAGACCAGGTCCTGGAATGATCTCAGGCAACACGGTTGCTTCAGCAGGAAGAGCACCAGCGCTGGCGATGAAACCGCTGTATATGGCGACACCGACGAGAAAGAGCTTGGTCGCGAATGAGGCCATTACTGAGAAGCTTAGTCTTGGGACAAGGATTTGGAGATCGCACTGAAGATGGAGGAGAAGCTCTTACTGCTTTCTGGAAAGACCGAAGGTCTTTTATACCTTGCAAGCAGTTCTTTACATCCACGCACAATCCCCGAGCTCGCTCACGCCAGTCAAAGCTATCCATTCAGATATCGTTTCAGATCTCAAACATCAGTAAACGATCCCGCATATATTGACGCCCACCAAGTTCTTCCATCACTTCATGACACCGTGAAAGGTTTATGGAACACCCGCAAAGCACTCTGTCAACACTGCTCGTCAAAAGGGTGGGCTGTAACGTCAACACAATACATTGGGTATGTAGAAAATGCAGTGGATCAACTCGTCTCGGGCGCTGGGGGCCTTTGAGCCCTATACCGGTGGCTTTCAAAAGTGTCTTTCCCATAATTGACAGCAGATACAGCAAGGGTGACAAACATGAGCCCGATGATGATCCTTGTAGAAAATGCACATCAGAACGCCAGGAGGGTTGCTTTATCCAATGTCCGAGCCACGGTCAAAGCCGCGGAAAGGGACTGAAACATACCGAGCAAGACCCCTCGTTGGCTTGAATGAAATCATGCCACACAAAAGCACGAGAGAAGTCAATTCGACACCAGTCGTCCCTGGCGCTTCAAAGCGAGCCTCCGACTCGGATAATCGCCGTCTCGATGCGTCTTGACTCGAGTTGAGCTGTATTTCGGTCACTACCAACGCGAGAGGCAACCGCTTAACAAAGAGATTATAAGAGTTACTGATTACCGTGAAGATACTACTCTTCGTCCCAATGATTAGAACCGCAGCGAAAAGGGACCCGCATTCCATCCTCTCACACCCATTGTGCATCGGATATCCATGCGCCCTATCGCGTGCCTCGCATTGTCCCTCTGCCAGTGCGCCCATTTGATTGGGTTCAGAATTGCAGAGGACGATGGGAAGGCCATTTTCTGATGCAAAAATGCTTACCTCTGGCGAACATTCTTCAATAGGGACTGGATTTAAGTAGGTGGTATGCTTTTGTAGCTAAGCGATGGATTACATGTGCGGCGAAGCCAAATTTGCAGCCGCGAGCAGCCGCTGATTGTTACTCCTATGTCGTTTTGTAGCGCATAGCTCGTCGGCAGGGGCGTCTCTGCAGAGAGTGCATGAGAGGTTTTCAATAGCCTTGTATTGATAAAGAGGGCCAGTGTCGCAGATGCAGCTAACCGTCATAGCACAGTATCCAGATCCTCGTGTTGCAACAAGGAGCGCTAAAGCCAAGATACCACGGGGGCAGTTCGTAAAGGCAAAGGCCGCGTGCTGGGTACCAAGCGGCACATGTCAGAGATAGCGGTTTAGGCACATGGTGGTCAGCGTTAAGTCCCTTCCCTGCCCTTTCAGTACAAGAGTGTCCCGCGTGGGCATTGTGGGTGGCTCTGCAGCAAAACGATCCGCCTCGTCGCTGGTCCTCAACTTCGTGCACTAGCCCGGTGTTAGAATCCTGCACCTCTGAGAAAGAGGTGGATGCATAATCTTCAGGCAAACCATAGACGACTATTACCAGTGTACCACACGTCACTGTCTTGAGTCTGTTGCTATATACGAATCTACATGATACCAGCCAAAAACCTTGCTTCATACCCCCGATGCAGCAAATCCTATACCACCACCGATCCAAGGGTCGGTAGTCATCCCACCGTCCCCTTTCGCTCGCTTTTCCTTTTCCAACACCAAGAACGAGATCACAGTGAGGTCTTGGATCTCTTGACCTCGTTCATCAAGGGTCAAGGTCGCTGGTGTTCTTGTTTCTACAGGAGGGTTCTGGGCTCTGTCTATTGATTTTGTGCTCTTGGTGAATTGAGCGACAGGGCTCTTCTTATCTGCTCCAGAGTAAAGCTAGCCATATCATCAGTGTCAAGGCTCGACGGCAACTCAAAGCTCAACGGCCTTACCTCGAAGTTCAAGTAGTACTTGTTACCCTTCCAGGTATATTTTGCGTTGTCTTTGGCAGCGAACGACACAGAGCTGCTCGACATCAATCCATCATTTTGTCACAGTTTTCTGGGATATCAGGATTGCGGACGACTCACGTATTGAAGGGAATCAAACTCTTTCTCAGCCACGCACTGGCAGGCATGGGCTCAGTGTTGCCCAAAGTCAAGATGTCCGAGCTATGGTCTCGCCATTTCCAAGACGCAATCACCTGGTCATTCCCGTCCATGACCTTGGTGGTTGTGGTTTTGCCTTGATGCTCCGTAGTGACGGTGTACCAGACCCCATCGGTTTCTTGATCTACTAGAGTTCAGTTGCAAGGGTTGTCAGGAGTGAGGACGAAGATACGGTTGGGCATGGTGGCGGGGGGAGGGGGAGGCTTGACTTCTAAAAACGTCTAAAACGAGTCGAGTATATATGTATCTGCAACAGCACTTATTCTTGCCATACTTGTGCTGCTGTGTATTGGGATCAGCCCTCATCATTGTTTTACAACTCTCCGCAGCGACCCAGCGCGGCTCTCTCATTAATAGCGCTTCATGACCAGAGGCGATCATTGTCAATCGCCAATCGGAGCCTGGACCGCCATAGTGCCAAGTTCAAGATTGGGCGCTTATATACGTCGACGCAGGATTCCCATCAATATGGCTTTCCTGCAGAAATATCGCTCTCTGTCCTTGGCGCTCAGCACCGACCTGCTACTTCACCTTCTTGGCATGTGGGCCCTTCAGGCGTCCGTGTATACACGGCCAACGGGACGACTGCGGGTCCGCCTCCTTTCCTATCAGATCGGTGTGTGCGAAAACGGGCAGGAAAGTAGGTCGGGAACATGAAAGATCTATCAAACATCCGCGGCTTTGAGTTCCTTGAAGCTAGTCACCGAGTAGAAACTACGAGGAACAGGAAGAATGTTGTTGAAACAGGGACGTACAAGTCTCAGATGAGGGCGTGGAACCTATCGCTGAGTTTTGAGAGGCACTGTACGTGAGCCGCTCCATGCAATCTTCTGAAACTGGCTCTCAGTCTGTAGATTCTACACATCAGGCGACTGGACACAAAAAAGCCAAGATTTCTTAGTATACAGATCCAAGAAAACTAAATAATAAAAACAAGAGAAAAGGGAGAGAGGTATCATAAACCAAGCGAAAACACAGCAGGCGGGTTTCGTGAAAGGAAAGGAGGGTGAATAACATAAAGGGGTAACAAGGCCTGCGGCAGAACACGAAAGATGAGAAAGATATTTTGTTCGTCCATACGTGCAGCCAAAAACACCCATCCGCCGCCCATACCCAACTCACGCAAGACTACGCAGCCTTGCCATCCATAACACCCTCCACCAACCCCGCCACCCACTGCTCCAACGCCTCTTGATCCATCACACCCTTCTCATCAAAGAATCGGGTATAGGGGGCGTTGGCCTTGGACTTACCCCGCTTAAGGAGTGATTTACCACCGTTGGTAGACCGGATGTAGGCCAGAGACAAAGAGTAGGAGGGTGCATTGACCGGTGAGAAAGGTACCACGCTAGAGTCGGATTTTGGATTTGGGGTCGAGTTGGAGGACGATGATTTGGATGAGGGAGAGGCGGGGAGGGTGGATGAGGCGATGTTGATTCGTTCGGTGATTATCTAGGGAATAGAAGAGAGAGAGTTGGCACGGGGAAGAGGGAGGAAGGGTGATGAACACGTACCCGCTTTGAGAATGTCTTGCGTTTGCCGACAAAGATGGTATCACCCTCCACAAAGTAGGCGTAGAGTGTCGAGAGGGTCGTTAGAATGATGTATCTGTTCATTGAGCATCAGCGTCCTTATTCCTCCATCACTCGCCGTATCAGTTTCGGAGTCCAACAGCATCAAGGTGCCTTGCCCACCGGCTAAGAAACAAAGAGAGATAAGACCACTCACACAATAAGCCCAATCGTCACCACCGGCTTGCTCGTCTCAAAATCAATCTTGTACCCATAAAACGCGGTCCCACCGGCCACAAACACGCTTAACCAACCTAGGCCTAGCCGGATATCCGTGTGTAGGTGGATTTGTTTGAATAGTTCTGGGCGAGAGAGGAACTGTTTTGGTTGCACGCGGGCAAGCGCAAAGCGGGGACAAGGGGGAGAAAATGGGACGTCAGTGAGTCGGTCATCAATGCGGTCAGGGAGGAAGTAGAGGGTGGAGAGAGGTGTTGCAGGGTCAAGAGGCGTGGTAGGTAGAGCATGCATCGTGTGGTCCGAGGTAGACAAGAGGGGCAGAGGGGAATTAGGGGGCGATGAGCATGCGCATGCGACTCCGAGCCAAGCCAGGCCCGCGGCGGGATATCTTATCGCCCGCCCCTGTCCCTCCATATTGTACCCCCGGAATGCTTCTCCCAGTACACCGGGGGCCCCCTTCGCCGTCTCGAAGCCCAGCAGAGAGAAGGAAAGCAGGACACCAGAGGGAGAAGCAAACATACCTTCTTAATGGCATCATCACATGCATTCTTGAGCTCTACGACACTCGCGTTGTTCACCTTGACCTCTTCTCGCTCGGATGCAGGCACCGTCACGCTCAGCGGTCCTAGTGGTCTGTCCGAGGGCGAGTCGGGACTGAGAGACCGACGGAGGTCGTGTGTTGATGATGAAGTTGAGCCGTTGGTTGGTCCTGCAGCGACTGCTGTGGATTTTGAGCGACCCATTATCTGGAGGCTGGAGGTTGATTTTGGTATAGAGTAGACGAGAAGAGGAGGAGTTGAAAGGGTCTGTGGCAATTCAAATACATGTCCATTAGCTTTTCCAATTTCCAAATGCAAGCGAACCCGCTGCTCGGGCTCGGTCAGATGCACGTACCTCAGATCAACGAGAAACAAGAGTTCGAAAGCGAGCGAAGAGAAAAAGACCAGTCTAAGGAGTGAGAAAGAGAGGCAAGGGTTGTCGGAGTCGTAAAGTATGTACGGCCGCTTCGGATTGGTCAAAGCGAAAGCCAGATGCAGTGCCAAGCCAAATCTCGCGACGTGTCAAACCGAACACGTGTATTGATCAAAGCCCCTATCCTATTTATCTTTGTCGTCGACCAGTCGTTGTGTCGTTGCACAGAGTGAGCTGGAAATGTACTGAGTATCAATGCCAAAACCCCTTCTAAAATCCATATTATATGTCCCAACAACTTATCACGGTCCATACCATCGCTCCTCCTCGACAGGCAAGATCGCTTCACGACATACAAACCACCACAAAAGGTACATACAAAAGTGGCGCTGCCTTCATTACGACGATGAGCATAGCCCTCACTTACGATGTCATTGCGACAGCCCAATAACCTAAAGTAGACCTCGTTACCCGTTCCTTTAGGACTTGAACTCCACTTTGCATCATGGAAGAGGTGAGTCCCTAAATGGATGTGTACATTCAAGGCTTCAATCGAAGGAAGGGGGGTCGAGGCCCAAAAACCTAAAGTAGTCCTCATTACCCGTTTCTATAGGATCTCAACCCCATTGCATCGTGGAAGAGATGAGTCCTTAAATGGAGTCGTACATTGACAATCGAAGGTGAACTAAAACAAGAGCTTTGATAAAAGTCGTCAAGTGCTGTATGAAAGCGTGAACAGCTATGTACTAGCCCTACTGCGCACTCAGTATACAATATCTCTGACATGCGTCCAGAGACTAGATATACGCATATTCTGCGGCGTAGTGGCAGCGTATGCACACTTCTCACAGAACTACGACTCTGCCAGGACCACATCGAACATACAGTCGTTTGCATAATCTCGTGCCCCTCGAACCGAAAGTTTTTTCTTTTCCCGTGCGAGAATACTAGTTGATGTGATGGCATTGAATGGATTCGGTCTAGTCTCAAGCCTTCCCTCAGGTGAGGACCAGCGAAATTCTTTCCATTCGACAACGGCATGGCAAACTCGATACTCAATGATGTTATGACGATATTTTCGGGCTCAATGGACAGATTGAGTCAATCTGTCCATTGAGCCCGAAAATATCGTCATAACACTGCCCCTTGGTGAATTCTCTCAGGATTGCATTCAAAAAAATCTTGAAGCAAGGGGCACGAGATTATGCAAACGACTGTAAATAAAAGGGCCGCGTCCCGCGACTCTGGACCTTGCTTTAGCATCCCACTCTTGGGTGATGCTGAGACTGAGGGCATTCGAGAATTTCTATGCCAGAATTCGTAGATGAATACTTGAAGATAGCGGAATCAGATCCAAATAGGCATTCGCTACCGCGCGCCTGCGGCGCGCTCGCGCTCGCGAATGAAAGGAAGTCACTGTATAATCATTGTGAAACGTCAGAAGACATGAGCAGAGACGCGCGAAACGAGAGAATAGAGGCCGTATTGAATTTCCAATTGCTGTATAACCCATCCAAACTTGAATCAGCGAGAGTGCAAGTGCCCATTTCGCGAAAGCTTTGTATCTATTTGTTATTGCCAGATTCCCACACACATTCTTTTTTTTTTTTTTTCACATTCTTAGTAATTCAGACTTCCAGAGACCATGCTAAAGCAAGGTCGATTCTTGAAATCTTATCACCTTTTGACGGTCGCCAGGGCGAGGCCTCTGGCAAACCAGCGATAAGGGGCTAAACCTTAGACCAGTGATCATCGCTCTATGAGCGAGCGGAGAATTGAGGATCCTCCTCCCCCTCTTCCTCATTCGCAGACTAGTCACGAGTCTAGCTAAACTTCTCTAAAAGGCTACATGGGCGCAGGATATTTATAGCGCTTTACAGCTAAAAGCGTGCGTCCTGCGTATACAGCGATGTCAATCAGCTACTGACTTGCTAGAAATGTAGAGCGGCCCATGAAGCCTGAAGCTTGACCCTTGGCCAGCAACCCTACCTTCACGGAAACTATAGCTAGCGACGATCCCCACTGGACCCGTTGTCACAGATGTTCAACTGCGTTTCGACGCTCGAAATCAATGGCGGAACCTTCGTCGACATTGCTCACGATGCGTACTTTGGCCAGCTACAAGTTGGCGATGTTCATGTCGCTGCAGGGAGAGATGTTCATATCAACGTTTTCAATGCGGGCGGTGTTCATATACCATACCAAATAGTGGATGCGACAACTCAAGAAGCGAATGGTTATCTGGGGAACTCCCTCGTTCTGAGGAACGCAGGAGTAGGTCTACCACTAGACTCCTTCGCTTGCGTCGATACATGGCTTCAAGCAATGTCTCACTGCCTTGCCCGTGCGTCCGAGAAGTCATTTCGGACGCTACGGAGGCATCTGAACGACATTGGTTCACTCAGCAGCTTCTGTCGCACACTGTACGAGATCAGTGACGACTCCCCGATCGACCGAATTGTCAAGCGAAGGGTCGATATGCGACTACGACGATGTGCACGCATGCTGGAAGATATCCATCGTCGGATTTCATCCCTTCCTTGCTGGTGGCTCTTTGCCATCAAATTCGCCTACGGCGAAACCTTTGTCGAATGGCTAACCAATGGCCGAGAGCCCAACGAACTCCAGAGCATTGAAAGCGAGCTTACTGCCGAGATTCACGCTTTCGGACAATGTGTTCAGTCGATGCAATGGTGCGAACCTCTCCTTTTGCTTTTCTGCGCGCTGGCTGATTGACAAGTGCCAATAATCCAGCTTAGAGGAGTGGCCATGGGGACCGCAAATGTGGTGCTCTCTCACTGCAAAAACATCTTTCTCGGCAGGGCTCGGTAATTTCTTGCGGGTTTCAGGGCCGTCTTGGATTCGCGATGTCATTGTTGAAGAGATTATCATCCTCGAGCCAATCCAGGGTAACCCATGGTCAGTGCCACTGGTCTTTGTCGAAACGATTGAGGTGAGCACGGAGCAGATGGTCGACAGACACAAATGATATGAACTGAATGAGCATTTAGGATATACATGCGTTTGTGCGGACAGGCTCCCGCAATACGATAAGCAACCCCTACATCGAGGGTCGGCAGTACCAGCTGGACGAGTCTAAAACCAATGCAGAGGTCGACGAAAGATCCTTGAGTGATTATCTGAAGCATAAGACCATCCTCGAAGTCACCATACGTATTCGTGCGCCAGCCGCAACGAAGCAGGAATGCTGCCCTGGGTGTGGCCGCCTCCCTGATATACTGTTTGAAGAGGGTACTTGGGTGCGGTGGTGAGTATTTGTATATGCCTAGTCTGCTCATGGATAGCACCGACCACAACACCGCTAGCGTCTGCCAAATGCAGTACATTCAAGGGTTGATATCTCAGGAAGCTGAAAGAGTGCCAAGGTTCGTTGCTCGCGGCTCTCTCAAAAGCATTCGAACTCAGTTTTCTTAGCCCAACCCCAAGGGACAGGAAGGAATCAGATGAAAACATAGAGTTGCAGAATAACGCAGATTGGGATGCCTCTTCGAGGCAGGCTCCATCCGTTTCCGCGGATCCTACAGAAGGAAAAGCTGCTCATGGTGATGTGAAGGACACGACCGAAGGCAGACTGCCGAAGCCTTCCTTTGCATTACCCGCCATCGCTCCCCCCAGTGCCTTTCGTAGGCTGAAGATAGAGACCGTCCAGGATCTGACCGCAGTGCAGGTAAACATTGAGGCCCTCGACGACATCTTGGATAATAGGCCAGTGTTTTTCCAAGTCGTACTCCTGGAAACGGTCTCTGATCGTCTTCTTAGCTTCGGCATTGAAAGCTTGGATGACAAACATGACCCAGCGAGTATATCTATTCCAGACAGTCATTCCATGCTAGTATCTGTTCCACCTTTCGCCGTATCTCGGAAAACTCGAATCGGTAAGGGCCATATCTCGTCAGTATCTCGAGATGCCAAACTGATATCCTTTTCATCCCAGTGAGGGCACTTCGGTCTATGTTTAAACCCCCAGCCACCTTCAAAGTAGGATTCCATGCTTGGGCTACGTATCGAAGGGACTCAAGCGACCGCGAAGCTCTGGACCAGGGGGCTGCCACCCGAACGAGCCGACTTCCCAGTGATCCTGGAAATGGGGTCCCGTACCCTTTCCGGAGGGACCTGATGGGACCCCCATTTATAGATCTCCCCTATCTTCTTGCCAGAGTTAGCGATAGTAAAAAGCATCGACCTTCGCATTGACCATCGACCGTGCAACATACGTTGTTAGACGTACTGAAGGGATATATACTAAACAATAAGTGATGTCCGCTTCTTGGGGCGCTCGTCTTGATATGCTGAAGGTGCCCTTCCCCTCTTAGTATTGAGGCTCAATGCCTTGGCTTCTTGTACAGCTGGGTCATTACTTCCAGGGGGGCCCAGGTCCCGATATACCTGCGTATTCTCCTTGAAAATTCCAATGAGTTTTTCTTCCTCGCGCCTAATGTAAACCTGAACCGCCATCTGCGGAGGGAGCTTGGGAAAGCAGCGGTCTTCGCCAGCATGAAATTCAAGAATGTGGTGGTTAAGGTTGTATTCCCAAAATGCAGGCTGCTGTCCGTGTGGGCTTTGAGGACAGATTAAGCAATGAATGGGTACATTGGTGAAAGGGGATTTGGGAGACTTTGATCGCAGCTGCATACAACATGCTCGAATAGTGGTATTTGCATGTTGACAGTATGCTTTTCTTACCTTTTGCATCGATAGCGAGTTGAGTCCGACATTTATCATTGAGCCCGCACCATCCGCAAGGCTCGACACCAATCTAATAGAAGATGTTCAGCAAATAGATGCGAAACATGACTTGATGGAAGCCTGCTTACTTCAACACCTTGGTGGAGTCTAAAATCAGCTTTGCCTCGGTTCGACTTGGGTAGTAACGTTCTGAAATCTGTTCATCAGCGGTTCCAGTGGCGACAGCATCGCGTTAGCGCCTTCCATTATTTCTCTTCCAAAAAAATAAAGGGTTTTCTACAAAGACCCGGACAGGAATATAGGCATCTCGCTAGTACCTTGGCAGCATTGTGGTGCGCTGTGCCCACCCCGAGTCGGTATTAAAACTGATCTCACGACACCGTCAGCAAACTCAACAAGTATATTCGAGGGACTGCCAGAGAGCCTCCAAGAAGCAGGAGGAAGTTAAGAAATCCGAACTACACAACAAATTCTTTCCAACGCCTCCAACTACCAAATCCATCCACCCTCCCAAAACTAATGAAAAGCAGAGACCACCTTTGAGAGGGACTGGCAAAGGCGGTCCGGTGGCACTCATCGAGCCTGGCCTTAGGCAGGAACGGGTGTGGCCTCTATAACTTCGAAAGTCTCAGTTGGGATACCACCTTCCACTTCCTCGACTGGAAGGGTCCCAACAACCTCTCCGTTGGGGCCTATGATTTGGACAACGTTAGACTGGACGGGTCCATCAGCCGTGGCCGTGATGATTTCACTGGTTCAATAACAAAGGTGATGAGCTTCAAGACGTGTAAGAGACAAGAAAGAGACTAACGGTCCTTGACCGACGGGCGTCGCATTAACGACGGGTCCATTGACGACGTCGGGCAGGGCGTTGCTGGTCGGAACCAATAATGAGAGTTGAACGTGCGGCTGGTGGAAGCGCGAGCTTACATCTTGACCTGACGTCTGCTCAGAGCTACAGGAGCAGCCTGAACGAGTCCGAGAGTGGAAGCAAAGACGAAAGCAACAACAGTGGCTTTGGAGAACATGATGACTAGAAGCTAGATAGTGGGAGGGGAAGAAGGTATAGATTGAATGAACGGGCTCGCCGTGTAGTAGTTGAAAGGAGAGGGGATAAAACAGACAAACCGGATTTCTGGCCTTTACTGGTCCTGCTCGCATCTCTTTATATTATTTCTGGCTGCAGGAGTGCTCTAGACTGCGACATGATGTTACGGACCTCGTTAAACGAGCCGCGCGAGATTCGTAGGAATCCGAGTATCCTAGAAGGTCACTGGGCGTGGCCCAAATCAACGTTTAATCAAGGACTTAGCTTGGACCCCCGGAGAAGCAAGCGGTGGGACCCCAAGGCAACTCCTCCCCATGAGAACTTGATTTGAGGATACAATTTGGGCTTCGGATCCCACTCGCCCATTTTCCAAGGTTACAGCGTATGCCTCCAGCCTTGACGTGAGCAACTTCTTGAAGTAAGACTATGATCCCTGTACACGCCTGCTATTGTCCCAGAAGCGAATACGTTTATGTGATCATGGGAACAGCGGCACGCCTTTCCGGTGAGACATCCTCAGGATGGCACCTTTAGGCGCCCATTAATTTGGCGAAATAACCCGTCGGAAACTGCCCAACAGGAAATGCGCGTTTCATTTTCCTTCTGACCCCTACTACCAAGAGTCATCCCAACCCCGAGCTTGAGCGCTATACACCGCTGACTAGAGATCCCCGAGCCTTCCAGACGGATTTGCTAATACCTGTATGTTTGTAAATCCTTCCTTGCCGCTCAGCAACAACCTGTCGGGCGCTGCGGGATCTCACCCTAGACGAACTGTGGCACGAGAACGAAGGACTTTTACCACTTTTCGTAGTAGTGACCCAAGATTTTTGGCTAGAAGCACCTGTCCCGAGTAACGAAATCGATCAGAAGGAAGCAAGTGAAGAGACGCTTCTATGTTAACTGAACCAAGGCAACTAACCAGATGCAGTTTTACTTCGCTGAAAACACATCCTGCACGCGGTCATAACCTTATCGGATGAGCCCTCTCCGAGTAATGCTGCCAGCAAGCTCGCCCCTTCATAGACCTTGCGATTCCCAAAGAAGGTTTAGGTTATCTTGCATCCCCCCGTCTGATTCACTTGATTATTGTGCGTGAAGACGCACTCCACTTCCAAGAGGTTTTCCACTCCCTTCGATTGCTCCTTTCTTGCGGAATTCATTAAACGATCTTCACCTCTGCGAGGAACATCGACCAGGAATCATCTCTCGCCATCGTTCTAGCATGTAATCGCGGTTGGCCTTGCAAACGAGCCTACAACGCACGTCAACCTTCGCACACTCGCTGACCAAACGTTTGTAGTAGAAAAAAGGCTCTGGTTCAGACCCTAGCGGACTGGGCTGCTTTGTGTGCTTCCTCGCATCTTCGAGTTCCATGTAGGCCACTAACTATTCAACTGGTTTCGTCACTAGTCAAGCATTGCCTTGGCTAGGCGTGGGTGGGTGTTCCTAAGCTGTATCCCACGCAATTAGAAGACAGTAGACGTTAGAAGTCGTTTCGTGTATACACCGATGTCGATATCGAATACCAGCCGCATATAGCAAACTCGTTGGTCTTCCTTATGGAAAGCTTAGTTCTCCGCGTGGCCTCAACATCTGCGATCTATACTGTTTAATGCAACCACAGCACTGGCAACCTCGCGCAATCCTCGTGGTCTACGACACGCGTCAATGCAGTATTTATTGGTAGCTACCAAATGACCAGTCGCGGAACGACCTTTGCCAGCCACCCTACCGTCGTGGAAATCACAGCTGGCGATAATCCCCCTCTCCTCCTTCTAGATGTTCAACGACACTTCCGCGGTTGTGATCAATGGCGGAAACTTCGCCAGTATTGCTCGCGATGCGTACTTTGGCCAGCTATCTGGAACCAATCACTTCGACGTCGGAGGAGATCTTATTTTCAACCTTCAAATTGTCAACACGGGTAACGCTCATCCGAGTCCGCCGCACCGAAGAGCCGCAACAACCCGAGAAACGGAGCCTCACCCGAGGGATCCTCTATGTCCAACGAATGCAGGGACTGCTCTACAAGATGCTTTTTCTCATGTCGACGATTGCCTGCGAGCAATCGGGTTTGTGCAGACAGGCTCCCGCAATGCTATAAGCAGCCCCTACCTTGAAATACGACAGTACGAGCTGGACGATTCAACAACCAATGCAGAGGCCGATGAACAATCCTTAAGCGGCTACTATCTGGGGCATGAAAGGGTCCTTGAAATCACCATACGCATTCGGGAACCTGCAGCAATGGAAGGAAACCGCTGTTCCGGGTGTGGCCATGTTGACGATGTACTGGGTGCATATAAAGAGGGTGTTCGGATGAAGTGGTGAGGAATTGCATGCATCTTTTTTGTTGATAGATAACGCTGACAATGGCCCTGCCAGTGCCTGCCTGACGCAGTCCACTCGAATGTCAATACCCCAGACGGCTGAAGATGTTTCAAGGTGTGTTGTTACGACTCCCACACAAGCATTCGAACTTAGCTTTGTCGGACCAACCCGAAGGGCCAGGGCGGATTCGGGAGAAGGGGCCATCCAAGGTCCTTGGGCAATGCTAGGAAGCATTGAGGTCATTGACGACACGACGACCTTGGATAAATGGTCCGACTGTAATACTTCACTGTCATCCAGTTTCTTAGAACGAACAGGGACATGGTCACAACCACCCAGTCCACGGCAGGTGCATGTTGCAAGTTCACACCAGAAGCACCTTGATGGGCAGCGGCACCAGCACTTGTTTGTACCTCTCCCTACCATGCAGAGGCGCAGCTGGGTTCCTGAAGGGAAGAAACGGAACCTGATCCTGTGCGTAGACTAGCCGCTGCTTAATTATGGACCTGATACCTCCACCCTAGGGTCATTGGAGAGTCTGGTGTAGGGAAAAGCTCGGTGAGTATTACATAAATCATCAATTTATCTGCTCATCTTTGCTGAACCGACGGCCTGGGTGCAACTGGTCAATGACCATTCGCGGACAGTTTATCAACGACCTTGCTGGGAAACCGCTTGCTGCTGTAAACCATGGCCTGGTAGGAAGCACAACCATTGACTACTATGACATTGACATGGCAGACGGAGGAGAATCGTTGAAGACCTTCATCGACTGTCCGGGATACAACCACGTGCACAAGACCGACAGTGAACTCAATACTGTCATACGGAACTTCCTGGTTGAATCCCCTTTGTAAGTGTACTTTGGGAATCTACCTGTGTCAAGCTCAATGAATTTATAGCCTCTTTCCACTCGATTCCAACGTGATTGGGATCATCTGCCTTGTTGACCTCTCTTCTCCCTTCCGCCTACGTGCGGAGTGGCATTCCATCTTCACCAACCCCGAACTCAAGTGCCCAAAGCTCCTAGCAGTGACAAACAGCCAAATGAGCACAGCCCCCACATATGCCTTGAGCACTCTGCCGGTCTTCGAGAGCATGGTGTCAAAGGGAGCGAAGATTGTGCCATATGCCTATCAATCACGGAACTATGCTCTACCCCTGCTGCAATCCATGTTCGAATGCGACGAGTCCGCATCGCATTTCACCCTCGGAGCGTTCCTTGACAAGTTCCTCCTAAATGAGCTCTGGCCCGTAGCGAGTTTGATCTCCAATTGGGAATACTACGACAATTTCATATTACGGCGGCAACTCAATGGATGAAATGGTGGTTTGGCCGTGTCTCGTCGCTACCCGTTGGACTCGCCTTGATTATGCTTGTTGTTGGTCTCACTTCCACCTTTTTGCACTCGAATGCATGTAATTGTATTTAGATAGCCTCAAGTTTTACCATGTACATGCATAAACAAGTACTGAATACGGCGACTAAGCACCTGACTCACGAGGAGAGGTAGGAGCGAAGAGAAAGGTAGAGTTGCTAGAGGCAAGCCTTATGTATGTATGACTCTTCCTCGTTAGTAACGTTATAACCTGCATTCTGCGCCTGTGTCAGCTCGTGAGGGCAGCGCTCCCTTGTATCTGGTCCCGCCCTGCATCGGGAGCGTCCTCCTACGGATACATGTGTCCCTCTCAACCAACTTCTTCGACCACCGACGTAAATAACATCCTCTACTTACTACCACTATCCACCCTCAATCATCGAAAGTGATGCTCAGCATGAGGTGGTCGACCAGAGAAAACGGCAGCATTGGTATCACAACGCACCCCAAGCCAAACCATAGGCGAAAGGACCACATACGAACTCATACGTCGCCTTCTTCCTCTACCTTCCTACTGCCGCGTGTTCTGAGCCCCATCGTCATGCTTCAGAAGCATGGCAAGCCACTTGCGTCGAATCACCACCTGAACCCTCCTGGCTTGACAAGACAAGTGAGAGAACTGGCTGAGCCCTGTGGCGACGATGCCCCGCCCGTATGTGTCATTTCGTGGGCACGAATAGTTCCTCTCCAAACCTAAGAATGCCGAGCCATGCACCCAAAGAAAAAGCTGGAACTGAAAGCATGACGAAGAATGACAGTGGCGAGCAGACTCGAACCAGCATAAAGATTTCGCAGCTAGAACAAGACGTACAACATATCATGCAATACATTATGCCCGTTGTACAACCTCCATCGCCGAATAGTGAATAGTCGTCCTAGTCGATGAGATACTTCTTCTTGAAGTATGACCGGAGATGCAGGATCTGCCACAGCCCTAGACCACCGAGAGCGGCGATGGTGAACCAAGCAAAGTTTTGCACACGTCTGCGAGTTGAGACTGTGGAAAGGGTGATGTGAACGATTGTTCGAACGTGTGCGTAAAACAGAGAGAGGAACGTGGCCTGGAGAAATGTAGGAAGACAGGCAAAAGGGAGGGAGGAAGGCGAACACTGGGCTGAATGAAAGACTCACTGTTGGTCTTCCTGAACCGCTCCTCACGCTTCTTGAGATAGGTCATGTCGTCGATGAGTTCCTTGACCAACGCTTCAATCTTGCGCATCTCAGTCTCGAGTCCAGAGAGGGATTCTTGTTCGCAATAGCACTATGATAGATTATCAGAAACCTGCTGCCCCCTTCAAAGCCATCCAAGACTCACTTGTAATCAATGGCATCCGCGCCAATATCCACATCCAAATCGACAATCCTCGACAACTTATCCCCCGTCGTCGCCGTATCCTCCACATAATTCTTCAAACACACCCCAACCTCTCCATCCACATGCGTCGTAATCGCCAACCTCGTCTCTCCTTTAATCCCCTTTTTATGCAAATACACATTCTTCTTTGGTGAGCTATCCACAATCTCAATATCCACTCGTTGGGAAGAGGCAGCTTTTTCGGCAGCAGCAGCAGTGCCGCCAGAGCCGGAGTAGGTAGCGGAAGAGGGTGCAGCGCCAATGTTGGTAGTGGCGATGATGGGTTGGTTCAAGGTTGTCGTGGACTGCGTTCCAGATGCATTTGGAAGAGGGGTAGTGGGAGGCAGGGAGGACGAATTTGATGCTTAGGGAGGGGGTGGGGTGGGTGAGGCCCATGAGGAGCCTCCGTACGCTGGCACAGTCACACTCAGCGGCCCTATAGGTCTATCCAATGGCGAGGCGGGGCTGAGGGACCGACGAGGGCCGTGCGTTGATGATGAAGTTGAGTCAGAGAGAGACGAGCCATTAGAAGGTCCTGCAACGACTGCTATGGCTTTTGGGCGAGCCATGATTTTGGAGGTTGAAGGTTGATTGTGGTAGGGGCGTCGAAAGGGTCTATGGCATTTTGACGATACAGACTCGCAAACTGTCCGACCCGCGACATCAGGACAGTCCCGCGGCTAATTCCGGATATCAATAGGGGCCTCACGGCCAAATGCGTCAGTGGGCGCTTACTTGTCGGCGTACCTCTATGACCTCTGCACTGCCCATAACTTCGCTCACCTAGTGCTGGCCCTTGCCAATAAAATTGGTGCCCTCGAACGAGATCAACAGCACCACCGCCGAGGGGCGTCATCTTTGGGTGGAATCGGGAGGAATTCCACATTTTCAAGCCTTGGGGGCATTTGGGTGGACCATAGGAATCGGATTCGTGAGGACACCACAAGTGGCCCGCAAACCCTTTTAAATATGCACCTCATCCCCTTGGTTGGGTCACAGGTAGGACTCGCTATAGCACTCAGTTAGGGGCTCGCCTTCTCTTAATGGAAACTTGGGAAAAGGACCTTGGACCAGGCTGCGTTTGGCGCGGGGATTTATTCTTACGACAACCAAGTATACGACATATCCCCCGATTGGAGCGTGGATACAGCGGTGGTCTGCTTAGCTTTCTGCATGCTGTTCAATACAACCACAGTCCTGGCAGCCTCATGGAACCCTGTGCTCTGCTGTATGAGTCACACGTCGAGCAGTATTTATTAGTGGCTACAAAATGAATAGGCGCGAAGCAGATCTTGGCTAGTAACCCTACCTTTTGGATATCCTACGTTGCGACAATATGGACTCTACTTTTTCTAGATGTTCAACAACGCTTCCACGCTAGAAATCAGCGGCGGAACCTTCGCCAGCATTGGTCGTGATGCGTACTTTGGCCAGCTATCGGTCACTGCCGGCGGGGATGTTCATATCAGCGTTGCTCCTACAGGCAACGCTGCTCATCTGTCACACCAAGTAGCTGCGACAACTCAGGAAACGAAAGCTCATCGGAGGACGTCCTCCATTCCAACTGGTCCACCAGACGCGTTCGCTCACGTCGAAACATGGCTTCAAGCATTGTCTCACTGCCTTGCTCCTACGTCAAAGAAATCCTTTCGAACGCTAAGGAGCCATCTCAAGGACATCGAGTCGCTCAGCACGTTCTCTCGCACATTATACGAGATCAGCAACGACTCTGCGGTTGAGCGAATCATCAAGCAAAGGATCGAGATGCGATTACAACGATGCGGACAGATGTTGCAAGGTATTCATCGTCGGATTGCAGCCCTCCCCTGCTGGTGGATCTTTATGATCAAGTTCGCCTACGGCGAAGCCTTCGCTGAATGGCTAACAAGCAATGGCCGCGAACCAGAGGAGCTCCAGAGCATACAAGGCGAACTTTCTGCCGAGGTCAACTCCTTCGGTAAATGTGTCCGGTCAATGCAACAGTGCGAATTTCCTGATTGAACCCCTTCCCGCTGATTGACTGACAAGTGCCAACCCAGTCTAGATAAATGGCCATGGGGACCACAAATGTGGTGCTCTCTCACTGCACAAACACCCTTCTCTACAGGGCTCGATACATTTCTGCGCGTTTCTGGGCCGTCTTGGATCCACGATATTGTTATCGAGGAGATCATTATCCTAGAGCCAATAAAGGGCAGCCCGTGGTCAGTGCCACTAGTCTTTGTCGAAACTATTGAGGTAAGCATAGAGCTGGCGTCGACGGACATACAAATGTCACAAGCTGAAAAAAACCTAAAGGATATACATGGATTTTTGCAGACAGGCTCCCGCAATACCATAAGCAGCCACTACATTGAAGGAGGACAGTACCAGCTGAATGAGTCAGAAACCAATGCAAGGGTCGATGAAAACTCCTTGCCTGACATTCTGAGGCATAAAAATGTACTCGAAGTCACCATACGCATTCGAGCACCTGCGGCAGCACAGCAGGATGGCTGTCCTGGGTGTGGCCTCCCCAGTGATGTAATCGGTGCACAACAAGAGGGTGCTTGGGTGCGATGGTGAGGTTTTATATACACCTTGCCATACTAGAAAACACTGACCGCGACACCGCCAGTGCTTGCATGATGCAATATAGTCAAACACTGATATCTCAGGAAACTGAAAGACCACCAAGGTTCGTTGCTCAAGTACCTACCACTTGATTCGAACTTAGCTTTATTAGCCCGACCCCAAGGGCCAGGAAAGAGTCAGGTGGAGACATAGACCTACTGAATGATGCAGATTGGGATGCTTCTTCAAAGCAGGGTACATCTGTTTCCGCGGATGTCACAGAGGGGATGGCTGCCAGTGGTAGGGCTCAGAAGACGATTGAAGACAGAATGCCGAACCTTTCCTTTACACCACCCACCATCGCACCCCCCAGTGCCTTTCGTCGACTGACAATAGAGACCGTCCAGTTTTCTCCCGAAACGCAAGCAAACATTGAGGTTGTCGATCATGACGGCTTGGATGGTAGTTGTGTTGTGGATATGGTGCCTGGCGATCTTTTCAGCCTTGAGGTTGGTAAAGAACCAGCGAGCGTATCTGCCCCAGCGAGTGTGTCTACTCCATACCACACCCCACGTCTTGGCATATCTCGGACAAGGTTACTCAGTACGGTCTATTTCTCGCTCATTTCTCGAGATATCGCTGAACCAGTTCAATTTCTAGTGGTGTCGCTCCAGCACAGGTTCATGACAGATGAAACCATTTGCGGAGTAGGCATCTCAGCTTGGGAGGCCTACCAACACGACCCACACAACTACGAATTTCTGGACCGCTGCGCCATGTGCCGGAAGAAGTTGCTGAAGAAGATCAAGGATAGGAATGATCGCGGTCTGGCACTCCAGTACCTGGCCCATGCCCTCCTGTCAAAACACCAGTCCAACACCAAGGGAAAGTGGCCGATGAGGGAGTTGGAAGAAGCAGCCATCATAGCATCTGAGCTGTACCAGGGAGAAACGGCAAAACTTGCCCCAGTCCACGTTTATGATATCCTCGTCAAGCTTGCCGATGCGTTTTTCTCTGCATTCAATGACTCAGGAAAGGGTGCAGCGGATGGCCATCTTCTTGAGAGCAGCATCAGCTGGTATTGGAAAGCCAGCACGCTCGAATTCAACCTGCACCCGAAAAAAGCCGGAAAGCTTGGGCTCTGCAGGGCTTTCTTGTGTAGAAAGCCTACGAACGAGGACGAGTTTCATATAGCTGTCACCATGTTACAAGAGGCTAGCATCCTGCCATTTCCCGTAACTGACAGACATTCGTTCCTCACCGACATTGCCGACCTGCTTATGCAAGTGTACGACATATACCACGAACCATGGGTCCTTGACAAGGCGACCGAGCTCCAGAAAGAATTGTACATGTAGTGTCATGTCATGCCAGTGGTGAGCACCAAACTGCAGAAGTCTGTGCCAATCTTGTGAGACGGTTGACTGATGCTTGACTGGGCATCGTCTAGATAAGGTGACCCTGTTGACATCGGAAAGGATAATTCGGATGAAACAAAAAAGAGCGATAGAGCGGCTATCATCAACGCCAATGGTTTAACAAGACAGCACCTTGCAGCTGCGTTATGCACAAACCCGGAAGCCTGTCGGAATCTCGAGGCGGCTAGTGTTCCAAGATCGGGTCTGCTTTGGAGGAAACAAACAATGAGAGGCAGATCCAATGGGGCCAAGCCAAGATCGCTGGGGGGCTGTCTGTGTTCGAATTAGACTCGTCTGTCAACCTGATATATATCCTGCTCGTGGAGAAGCGCAATTCAAACTGCGACACCGTTATTCTTCTTTAGTGCCGTGAAAAAGATCCTGTATTTCGCCAGTTCGTAGATTATACATCGTGATCCTCGGCACTTCTCGACTAACATCTCCCGTTCGGGCTGAAACTGGAACTAGAGCATCAGGCAAAGTTGTTGATTATGTAGATGACGCTGAAATCTTACAGATAGCAGAGGTGAAAGGATGGTACGAACTGTGACAAGTGAACAATGGTGGCAGGCGTGTGTGGAGAGTGGGGGAGTTCGACAGGGAGGCTGACTGGATGGACATCTAAAGTTTTGGTAAATTCGACCACAGACGTAAAAGGGTTTCGAGGAGGCGGACAGCGGACTCGTTGACGTACCCTGCCAGCCACGCTCGGCATCCCCTCCACAGCTTATAACCCGCCCGCCTCAAACGTGGTGTGTAGCCCAGCGGTGGATTAGACAACACAAATGCCCACTGTCAACCTCTCCCACCTTCTGCCTCTTGCTCGTTGCAGTATGCGTCCTGGGCCTATGCCAACCCATGAGAGCCGCTCCTCCTCGTACCTGGCTGGCCTGCAGCAGCCTCCTGCGGATACGTGTGCCTATCTCCGCCAAAAATATCGCCATCGACAGACGTGAACGGGATCCTCTTCTGCAGATATCCACCCTCAAGCAGCGATGGAAATGCTCAGCACGATGTGGCTGACCAGAGAAAACAACAACAGCAACAACATTACCACCATCACCGCAAGCTTTGGAAGGAGGATGGATGTGCGCATATGAGCCCCTATGTCGCTCTCGCTTGCTTCTGACGCGAGTTCTGATCCCCATGATCATACCTGCAGGCACTACCAGAACCGTCCAATCCTGGAAAAAGAAGGAAAGAGAGACCAGCTGAGCACTGCTCCAACTACGCCTCGTCTGCGTGTGCCATTTCGCGTGTGTGAATGGTTACCCTCGAAGCCCAAGAACACCGAATAGTCGTGCACAATTTGTGCACCCAAGAGAAAGACACGAAAATGGAGAAGGATGATAGCGGGGAGCAAGGAGCAAGACTCGAGAACCAGCATAGAGATTTCGAAACTAGAACAAGACGTACAACATATCATGCAATACATTATGCCCGTGTACAAAGTCCCTCGCCGAATAGTGAAGAACTCGTCTAGTCGATGAGATACTTCTTCTTGAAGTATGACCGGAGGTGCAGGATCTGCCACAGTCCTAGACCACCGAGAGCGGCGATGGTGAACCAAGCAAAGTTTTGCACACGCCGGCGGGTGGAGACTGTAGAAAGAGTGGCGTGAGTTGATGTTCGAGCGCGTGGGGTAAAATAGAGAGGGATGTAAAGGATAGAGATGAAATACAAAGCGGTAAAAGAACGGGCTGTCGAAAGACGAGAAGGAGAATGAAAGACTCATGAGAGACTCACTGTTGGTCTTCCTGAACCGTTCCTCACGCTTCTTAAGGTAGGTCATATCGTCGATGAGTTCCTTGACCAATGCTTCAATCTTGCGCATCTCAGTCTCGAGTCCAGAGAGGGATTCTTGGTTTGCAATGGCGCTGTAAGAAACGTATCAGAAAACCTGCTGTTCAAGATAAAACCTCCAAGACTCACTTGTAATCAATCGCGTCCGCCCCAATATCCACATCCAAATCGACAATCCTCGACAGCTTATCCCCCGTCGTCGCCGTATCCTCCACATAATTCTTCAAGCACACCCCAACCTCGCCATCCGCATGCGTCGTAATCGCCAGTCTCGTCTCCCCCTTGATGCCCTTTTTATGCAGATACACGTTCTTCTTTGGTGATGAATCCACAATCTCAATATCCACTCTCTGGGACGAGGCAGCTTTTTCGGCTGCGGCGCCAGAGCCAGAGTAGGTGGCGGAGGAAGGTGCGGCGCCAATGTTGGCGGTGACGATGACGAGTTGGTTGTCGTGGACTGCGTTCCAGATACATTTGGCGGAGGGGTAGCGGGAGGCGGGGAGGACGAATTTGATACTTAGCGAGGGAGTGGGGAGGGTGAGGAGGAAGAGGAGGGAGGTGAGGCCCATGAGGAGCCGAGTCCATAGTGGTGAGACCATGGTTTGTTGAAAGGAAGAAGAAAGCCCGTTCGAGACGAGTATTAGTGGGGTGTAAGGAATTACACGTCTAGGAGACGAAGAGCTGCAGTCGTGATAGTCGTTAGAGGCCAAGTGAGGGGAACGACGGCGACGTGGAATGGATCCCGATCCGTTCGGACTGGGGCCGCTGGTAAACAGATGCAACGCGGTGCTTTCTTTTCGTCTTCGGAGGTCTTTCTGAGCGACCCAACTCATTGAACGCGTTTCTGTTTGTCAAGAGCCTGGAAGCGCGTTTTACCTCCCATTTGCTTACTGCTACCATCTTTTCCACTCTTTTCCAGCGGTGAAAACCCGGAGACCCTGAGTCGTGTGCCTGTAGCCGTTTGGCACTCCAGAACTCCCTGCAACAGAGTGGCTCTACCATTTGTCGTGCACTCGCACATCCATGCAAGAACCTTATGCCGTTCAGCGTCTTCAGAATATTTAGCCCAGTCGATACCACACGAAGTTTGAGTTTCAGAATGAAATTATGCTATCGAACAGTAGTACATGCATTAGACAAAAATACAAGTTGCGTGAGATGCCCAGACACAGAACAGAAAGCGGAATAAAGGTATGCTGCGAGAAACGAGAAGAGAGCGGAAGAGTTAGACTTCCTGAGAGATGCCCTCGTCCTTGCGGCCCTTCCCTGACTTTGTAGGGAGGAGTTCCTGTAACAACTGTAAGCGGCGCAGCGAGGAATGGGTAGAACGACGAAGACGTACAGGTGCAATGTGTGGTACGACACCTCCTTGTGAGATGACGACGTTACCGAGGAGTTTCTGCAGTCTGCGAGGCATGGTAAGGAATTGTGACACAAGACATGTTGCAGAAACACGTACTCCTCGTCGTTACGGATGGCGAGCTGCAAATGTCTGGGAACGATACGCTGCTTCTTGTTATCACGAGCGGCGTTGCCAGCGAGTTCGAGAATCTCGGCAGCCAGGTATTCAAGGACAGCAGCGAGATACACTGGAAGAATAGGTCAATTCCAAGTCCCTTTCAAAGCGAACAAGTTGAAACGTACCAGGTGCACCAGCACCGACACGCTGGGCGTAGTTGCCCTTTTTCAAGAGACGGTGGACACGACCGACAGGGAACTGGAGACCAGCCTTTGACGAACGAGACTGCGCCTTGCTGTCACTGCCAGCCTTGCCTCCTCCAGACTTTCCTGCCTTTCCTTTGCCAGACATTGTTGATAATTGAGTTGGATTGGTGAGTGGTTTTGGTGGGCCTAACGGCGGGTGTGGTGTGTAATGGCAAGAAAGAGACGACGGATGGCACTCAAAGACACTGAGCGCGCTAGGCTTTATACCTGCGCGGCGGAGGCCGAAAACGTGATGGCACACGAAGCACGTGAGATTCACGCGCGTCAATCAACAAACAAGTCCACAGCCACACAAGCTGTTGATTCAGAGGTGAGGTGAGCGTAAACAAAGACAAATTGAGGTGTGTGTATATAGACGCGGCGCGACTTTTCGTTTCTGGCCAGATTCTTCCTTGTCTACCACCACCACCTACACCGCCTTCTTATCAAAAACTCTATCGCAATGGCCCCCAAACCCGCTTCCACCGCCGGAAAGGCTCCTGCCTCCACCGCATCCAAGGCACCCGCCAAGTCTGCCGAATCCAAGGCAGCAAAGAAGACCTCAAAGCCTGCACCTGCTGAGGGTGACAAGAAGAAGCGCAAGAAGGTCCGAAAGGAGACTTACTCTTCTTACATCTACAAGGGTACGCCCTCCTCACTTCAAGTCTCAAAACGCGTTTCTAACCATCGATTACAGTCCTCAAGCAGGTCCACCCTGATACTGGTATCTCCAACAAGGCGATGGCCATTCTCAACTCTTTTGTCAACGACATTTTCGAGCGAATCGCCACTGAGGCTTCCAAGCTCGCTTCGTACTCCAAGAAGTCGACCATCTCATCACGAGAAATCCAAACCGCTGTGCGCCTCATCCTCCCTGGTGAACTCGCCAAGCACGCCATTTCTGAGGGCACCAAGTCTGTGACCAGTGCGTATTCCTTTCTCTTCGCCTTTGAGATCACCTTGCTGACGATAAATGCAGAGTTCTCATCCGCTGGAGCCAAGTAAATCTCGAAAACACTTGTGCCTTGTCTGGATTCGCTTTCACACATACCATTGGTCCGACTCATCTCGTTTTCTTTTTTGTTGTTTTTATCATTATCATCTTTGGTGTACCAATAGCATTGTATTCTCTAATTCTATCAGTACGAGCAACTATTAGAAACTCGTAATCTTTCGCGTCGTGTGAATGGTTCCCGGTCAATGTTTGCGAGGAGCTAGTCGTTTCAGGTGCGTGATCCTTCTGGTTGGTATCGACGCGTATTCTAATAGTCGTTTGAAGATGAAATGACAGAGGCTCGTGAGACTGCTACATGCCTACTCTACCTTCCCCTGCACTTTCTGGCGTTCTACCCTCCCTTTTCTGTTTCGCGAGGGTTATCCCAAGGCTCATGACGCTCACACCAGGAATAGCGCCCATAACGTTCATCCACTGCTTCAGATCCGGTACTCCCTCGCGCATTTGGAGTGTCACGCACCAGAAAGCCCAGAGGATCCTTTCTTTGTTGCCGGGTAGCAGGGGCAACACGATCTCAGCTCCACAAGGACTTGAGCTCGGACGATTGCTCTGCAGCCAAGGGGCCGTAAATGGGCAGGTCTCTGGTGCGCAGGCCTCTCGCTCACAATGACACACTTTCTGACGAGCGTCTAAAGACAAAGATCTCAAACCGTGTTTGAACCACTTCAGGTCACGCTCCCACTGCCTTGATCGACCTTTCAACTTCTGCTATGGCGGCTTCAGACCTTCAAAACGGGAGCCCTCACAAGGTCATGATGCAGCTTGGAGAGTGCCACGCCTTCTTGATCATCGAGGCTGAGACGCTGCACGCACCTTGCATCCCCCAGTGTGGTCTGTTGGTATGCGCCATGATCGAAAACGCCACTGTTTCCTAGAACAACGCGCTGCATTGATCGTCGCTCTTCCTTTTACCATGTTTCTCATCTCCGGGAGTCCCCTACATGTTTTCACACCACGGGCGTCTTTTCTTCACACTGCCTTGGCGTCAGACGATACTGAAACCCGTCACAAACCGTACGTCTCCTGACCTTATCGCAAACCGCAGCCATTGGGTCAGGGCAACGACTCTTGCTTCTGGCAGTTTACTTCCAAGAGTTCGGACGATTTGGCTTTCGAGGGGCCTCATCCTCGAGGATCCAGAGGGCATGTGGTCATACCGGCCTCGCAGTCTTCGCGAGGCAATGACAGTACCAAATGGCCCTCGCCTGGCGTCAATCTCAACTTAAGGCAACATCCAAACTTGCTCTCCAGCCACTCAACCAACTCGTGCCTTCAACTACCTCTCCATCTTGACGCGTACCTTGCAAGCCTTTTCTCAACCCTCACTCCATGCCATTCGACCTTAACAAAATAAGGAGGGAAGGGGACGCGGTCATGGAAGGAGGGTCGCGAAACCGACATCGTGATACTGTCAGTCAGCTGTCCTTGAATCGCTGAAACGCATCTAACCCCCTACCAGGGTAATGGGTTGCACTGGGGCTGGGAAGAGCACTGTCAGTCGAGCCGTACTATGTCTTCATGGTTCACTTGCTCACAGTCCTGCATCTAGTTTCTCCAGAATGTTCTGACGACCTTGAAATATGAGGGGGAGCTACCTGGCGTGAGCGATGGCTTCGAGGCCTGCACTCGAAATGTAGCGGCCTACATCGCCCCGCTTCCCCTACAATTCGCAACAGTTGATCGGCAGCGCCTAGTCCTTGTCGACACTCCGGGTTTTGATGACTGCTCGGGTTTTAGTTTCAACGAGGTTCTGCGACGAATTGCCGTTTGGCTTGCATCCTCGTACATGTTTTTGAAACTCGTACTAGAGAAAGACAACTAACTTTGCCTCCAACTACAGCTCACGCATGAAGGTTGGTGGGGTGGTGTACATGTTTCCCATCTATCCCAACCGGCTTACGAGGACTGACTTAGCCCGCCTAAAAGTCTTCCGCCGGATGTGCGGGGAAGATGCTCTGGTCAAAGTACGCATGGTGACAACGAAATGGTCCCTCGGACCAGACAAGAGGTTCGTTGAAAGTCGAGAAGAGCAACTCAGAACTTGCTTCTGGAAAGATATGATAGATGGAGGGGCTGGGCTATCGAGGCTTGACAACGACCATGCCTCTGCCGCAGGTGAACTTCTTGCCGATCTGCTCACGAAATCCCGACAGGTTGATCAGAAGCTACGGCAACTGGTCGACATCCCCCTGGCTATTCAGAGAGAAATCGTCGAGCAATTCCGTCCGTTAGCGGGGACGAATGCGGGGCAAGAACTGAAGGCTCAATTCCAGCGAAAATACAAACCAGACAATAGGGGCACCCCAAAAGTTCGAGCACACATTCAGAACCTTGAAAACCAAATCGATGAACTGACGGTTTCACTCTCTAAACGCATGGGGGCTATCTTCAGTATGGTGAGTAGTGGGGTTAATTTCTGAGGGACAGGAATACTGAGTTCACACCATAGCCCAACAAAACGCCTTCGCGCCGTAGACAAGTGGTTCTGCGAGTTCTTGCTCCTGATAACGGCGTTCCAGTCATGTGACAATCGCTAGAGTCATCGGAGAAATTGGGGTTGGGAAGAGCACGGTGCGACCCCACGTCTTATCTGCCCTGATATCCTCAAGCTGAGGGAGACGGCTGTGCCTTGTTAGTTCATCAACAATCTCGCAAAGGCAAATCTGGCTGATGTGAAAAATGAAATGGCGCCAACAGCCACCATTTCCTGCCACCACATTGACGCGCCAGCTCTCAGTTCCAAAGATCCCCCCACCAAGTTGACTTTTGTGGATTGTCCAGGATACGATGATAGTGCTGGGAAGGAGTGGCAGGAGAAGATAGGTTCCATCACACGGGATTTCTTGCAGTAAGCCATCTTATGCGGACAACTTCGCGACGCTCATGGCATTTCAAGGTATTTCCCACCCAATACCAACATCATCGGAATTATCTGTCTCGTCAATCTTAACCGCAAGCGCGGGGATGGTGGAGGGGGGAAATGGGAAAATATGCTACAGGACCCCAATCTGACATGCCCGAAAATGTTAGCCGTCACTCACTCGGAACAGGTCAAACTCATCTCTAGACTGGCAGAGTTTTGTGCGTTCTCCAGTACAAAAGCGATGGTTTCGAACAGCGTGGGTGTTGTTCCGTACGAATACTCCTCTGACGACTCAGAATGGGCCTCGAAGATACTAAAATCTATTTACCCCGCCACAAGCAAGCTACGCCCGGTCAAGCTCGAGACGTTTCTAAAGCAGATTCTTCCCGCTTGACACTTCCTTTCTCTGTGGTACTTCTGGGACGGGTGCAGGAGTCTTTTGATAGTCCATTGCACTTCGTTTTTCGCAACTGTATAATCTGTATTGCTGTTATATGTACAATACCTAGTTTCCATTACCAAAACCCAGATAATACCACGATATTATGAGCGCAGAGGATATCATTGCCATCAGTGAAAAGTACCTTCAGCTGCATGTCGCCACCCGAATTAGTTGTATGTTTGGCGCCAGGGATTTGTGTCGGAGCTTGAATTTCGCCGGCCAGCGCTTTTCCACCACCTCGAAGTGGAATCCAGCCTCGAGTCCATTTCCTCGGTCTGTTAGTGCTCTGGAGGCTTTTCTAGAAATTCCTACATGTATTGAGCTCAAACATTACAGGACCCCGCCTCCCTCTATTGGTTGATCCTCTTGGCTGGGAATGTTGACCCCACCCGCAACGTCTGGTCGCGTTTGCCGTGGTTGAAGAACGCCACCCTTCCCAGAACGCGTTGCATTGATCATCGCTTTTGCTTTTACCGGGTTTCTCACCACTAGAAATCTCAAACACGCTGCCGCAACACGAGAGTCTTCTCTTCTTACTGCCCCGGCGTCGTCCGACGATACTGAACTTATCACAAATCGCGATAAGGGAACTCTTGGACTGGGCCTAAGGCAACGCCTTATCTGCCAATTCGCTCCAAGAGATGTCTGGCGTCAGGCCTTTTGGTTTCAAGGGGCTCGAAGATACGATGGGCAGGTGGTCATAACAGCCTTGTGGCCTTCACGAGGCAGCGACGGTACCTAATGACTAAATCACGATCCTCGTTTGGGACCTATCTCAGCGTACTTACAGCGACCCTTAACCCTGATATCTGGCCAACTTGTTCGACCCATTCCCGCCTTTGACGGGCTCTCCATTCGGACGCTTAGCTTGCAAACTTTCCCTCGACCCTCACACCATGCCATTTGACCTGAACAACATTAGGAAGCAAGGCGACACGGTGATGGAGGGAGGTTGCGAAACCGACATTGTGATCCTGTCAGTCGGTTTCCCTGTCACAAAAGTGTAACTAATATCTCTTTGACAGGGTTATGGGGCCCACCTGGGCTGGGAAGACCGCTGTCAGAGAAGGCATGGTTTGTCTTGGTGATCCACATGCTAACTGTCCCGGATCTAGTTTGTACAGAGCGTCCTCCAGAGCTGGGAATTCAATGAAGTTCCAGAGGCATTACCCGCCTGGAGCTGGGGGTCCGAGTGGCGCGTCAAGGCCCACATCGCCCCACTTCCCCAGAAATTTGCGAAATTTGCGGGCCAGCGCCTGGTCCTTGTCGACACACCAGGCTTTGGCAACCTCGTTATCAGTGACTCAGAGATCTTGCGACGCATCGGGGTTTGGCTAGCATCATCGTACGTGTCTTCAAGCGCCGTGCTGGAGAGGTCAACCAACTCTGTCTCCAGCTTCGTCTCACGTATGAAGATCGGCGGAGTGATATATATGTGTCCCGTCTTCCCCCCTTGGCCCAAGCAAAACGATCGGGTGAGGATGAAGGTTTTGCAGCTGTTGTGTGGGAAAGATGCTCTGCCCAAGGTGCATATGGTGACGACAAAATGGTCCCTCTATCTAGACCCAAGTGCTGAGGAAAGTCGAGAAGAGCAATTCAGGTCAAACTCCTGGAAAGAGTTGCTAGATGGAGGAGCTGAAATATCAAGGCTTCATGACAGCGAGACCTCCGCAGACAAACTTCTTGCCGACGTGCTCACGAAATATCGACGAAGTGATGAGAAGCAACGGCAACTGGAGGATATCTTCCTGGATATACAAGAGAAATTGTCGAGAATCTGTGTTCGGTGGCAGAGACGGCTGCAGGGCAAGAGTTGAAAGCTCAACAGCAACGGTCGCTGTTAGAGCACAGGGAAAAGGAGCACAGGGCAGAGCCTGCCAGTGGTGACCCCCATATGCGACGGCGGAAGCTTCAGAACATTGCTGCCCAACCTAATGGCTTGAAGATCTCACTCTCCGAAAGCTTCAAAAACTTCTTCAATTCGGTGAGTGAGGCGCTAATTTCCGTCGGAAAGGAAGCCTGAAATCTGAGGAATAGCGCGAGACAGCGTCCTCGCACGGTAGGCAGGTGGTTTTGTGAGTTGTTGCTCTTAACGACGGTATTCAAGTTGTATGACGATACTTAGAATCATTGGAGAAATCGGGGTTGGAAAGAGCACGGTGCGTTCCCATTTCGTATCTTTCTTGGTATCGTCAGTCTAAATGAGGCTACCATTCCCTCACTAGTTCATTAACAACCTTGCAGATGCAATCCTGGCTGATGTGACAGATGAACTGGAGGCAAGAGGGAACATTTCCTACCACGACATCGACATGCCTGGTACCTCCACCAAGGCGACCTTCGTGGACTGTCCAGGTTACGACGATGAAAGGGATGGGTGGCAGGAGAAGATAAATACCATCACTCGCAATTGCTTACAGTAAGCCTTTTCATCCAGGGAAATTCGCGTTGAACATTCAATAGCATCCCAAGGAGTTTTCCAACCGATTCCAAGATAATCGGAATCATCTGCCTCATCGATCTCGCCCGCAGACGTGGAGAGAGCGCAATGCCGGAGTGGGAAACTATGCTCAAGGACCCCAACCTGACATGCCCAAAAACATTGGCAGTCACTCACTCGAATGACCAGAGTAAATTTGTTTCTATGTTGGCGGAATTTTGTGCGTTCTCCAGCACAAAAGCAATGGTTTCGAACGGTGTGGGTGTCGTTCCGTACGAATACTCCTCAAAGAGGTCTGCCTCGATAATGGTGCGATCTATTTACCCAAACTAGTCTACGCCCAGTCAAGCTTGAAACATTTCTCAAACGAATTTTTCCCGCTTGATGACTCTTTATTCCAATGCCCGCTTGGGAGGGATGCAAGAGTTTGTCGACAGTACATTGCGCATCTTGTTTTCGCAACTGCATTCCAGTTGCCATCTGTACAGTATCTAGTTACTATTACCTGAAAACGGGAACCACAATAGCATGCGAACACACGATATCATTGTCATCGGCACGAGATCCCTTCAGCTCCATGTCGACACCAGAGCTGGCGCCCACTATAATATATAAGTTTGACGCCAGGGCTTCACGTCAGGGCTTGAATTTTAAGTGGGCCAGCGCTTATCTTACGAACAGATCTGTAAGGGGAGTAGGTAAGTGTCAAGTCTATTTACTCCCTGATAGACACGTTGGACAGCAGCCCACAACTAGCCCAGCATCGTCTGATGACATTTGCATGGTCGAACATGCCGCTCTTCCCAGAGCCACAGGTTGACTGAGACTAACCGCCGCGTACTGGGGATCTCGAACCTTTGACGGCTTACAGTAAAATCGTGGTTGAACCACGAGTTCCGAATCGCTTCCGTTTCACTTCCGACAGGACGAAACACAGAGGAGGAACTTCTCGTCGGGCGCGTTCACATTCTTTGAACTGGGGCTCTCAGCTCCGAACCGCTTCATTTCGCATCAAGCTTACTCCCGAAATATCTCCGTGCCCAAGTTGTGCTGTTTGGAAATTCCGACGCAAGATGGGATATTTTGACCCACAGAGCAGGAGGTCAGCGATTGACTTTTTGCATAAAGTTCCTCACGGACGAAAGGCCAACGCCAAACTCTTCGGAATAGGGGTCTCCTTCACATTGGTTCCTATCTTCACGTACGAGGGCGATCAACACGCAGCCGCACGGGACAATCAATTTAATTCCAAGCCTTGGGCGCTTATGATGTTCAAGCGGAGCTGCGCGCCGCGTTTACCCAGAAGCTTTGGTTCTTGGACTGATATCATTATCATCTGCGTTCAACTCATCGCATGTAAGTGTCTGCCCCCATGAAAGTTGTTGCAGGTGCTGAAGACGATGTGCACAGCGCCCTCGACATGAACTTCCAGTTAGCGGATGGACCATGTCCATTGCCTACAGAGCTAATGACTCGAATCTTCGGCCTAGTTTGCGAAGGGCATACAGTCCGCTTGTCTCTTCGATCACACTACCCCTCCCCGTCGCTGCCGTCGCGTACTCTCGGCGTCAGTGGTTCTCTCCCAGATCTGCCGCGAATGGCGAGCCATAGTGCTTGACGCGCCATCGCTCTGGAGCAACCTCTTCATCGACGGCAGCATCGCGGGAAGGCTGCCAGTCGATAGGGACTTTTCCTTGCTCGTGGGTTGGCATGATGGAAGTGGTCAAGAGAGCGAGAACACAAGCTATTCGACTGGTGGTCCCGACCGCCAAACCTTGACCGGCATGAAGACGTGAACGACATCCGTCGCGGATGGCAAGCCGTAGTCGACTTTCTTTTCGGATCCAACGGTACCCCAGCTGTCAATTACACACATCTCCACCTTCTGGAGAGCGCTGAGGGTCCTGGACGATATTGACCTTGGTCCAGCAACGCATCTCACACTGGAAGACCAGTCCCAGTCGATCAGCGATTGGCTGGGGAAACAGTCTACTCCTGAAAAGATGGCTCGCTGGCCCAGCAAAATGTTGTGGCTTGCCCACAATAGCGGCCTTTCTGAGCAGTCCCCCGAGGCCTTCGGTCAGATTACAGATCTTGCAATCATCTTCTCCCAGCCAATTTGGAACATGAGAGATTTCCTTGACACTCTCAGAAGGCTCCCTCAGCTCACATGCCTTCGTTTGAACCTTGGGCTGAAATCTTCGACGGAGCTCGATTGGCGGGATGTGGACACGCTCACCCTCCCAAATCTACATACCATGGAACTACAGAACTGCGAGAGCACATTTGTCCGTTGCCTCCCATGTGTGCGCCTCCCTGCCCTAGTTCATATCGATTGGATCATTGCAAGATACATGAGGCCGACGACCGCCTCTATTGAAGAGGCTATTGTGCAGAATGCTCCAGAACTCCGTTCCATCAGAGTCTGCTATCTTCAAGCCGACCTCTGGTCACACTCACGCCACCATCGACCTGCATCTTTCAACCTCCACCTCCACTGCAGAGCACTACCGATCTTTGGAGGAATCATTATTAGTATCACAGGTTGACCCCACGATGTTCGTGTCAATTTTACAGTGTGTCGACGCTCCCCAAGATTTCTCATACCCAAGGTGGGACCGTCATACATTGACGAGATTCAGGCGATCCCGTAGGTTGGACACAATTGGAAAGCACAGCTCGCATCTTCTGATAGCGAGATGCAAGCAAGACATATCAAGATCTGTGCCACTGACATTCTCTCCGTGAAACGAATACTCACGGTTCTGGGAAGTGCACAAGATACCTGCTCAGCACATGTCTCTTGAGGTTGTTCTCAGATACCCTTAGCTGTAATGTACTACCGATCTTTCACTCATCTATGACATACAGAAGGACCGTTTCTTCTCCAAGCTAGCTCTGTACCCTGGAGCCGGTTGTTTTCGAATTGGATGTGACTTTCCTGAAAGATGGAACCATGCAAAAATCTCTCAATCCACTACCAGCGGTTTCCTCAATTGTCGCATTCGCCCTTTGCCAGAGCCTTATATCAAGCCCAAGGTCTTGAACGACCTTAGGGCTGTACCCCTGTTGGCGGAAGTTCGGGGCCGATGCCGGTGCGCTAACTGCCGGCTGGGCGCCAAACGGGCCGCCAGTTCACAACCCCTCTCCTCCCGCTGCCTTCGACATCGCTGTCCAGAGCATGGCACTACCGCACCCCGCGACAAGGCTTGTCCACAAGACCTTCTCCTTCCTTCTGATATGAGCACCATGGCTGACTGGGTGCCGGATTCCGGAGAGGCCTTTACCATTCTCTGTCAAGTCTTCTGGATCCGAAGATTCGACGGATATTCCTATATAACACAGGGAGTTCCTGTTTATAAGCCCCCAAACTTTTTATTCTTGATCTAAAGATAGCTAGAGACATGGTCAAGATCACAGGCTTTGAGACGCATGGTGTGTTCCTTCATCGTTCGCTGGTGTTGAGCACTGTTTGACCTGTTGTGTTAGATGTTCGATTCCCCAACATCGTTGACTGGGGATGGCACGAATGCCATGTAGGTCTTCGCTTTACCTTTGAGCACCAGTTTTCTGAGACAGCGAAACAGGAACACGGATTGTGACTTACATCATTCCGCCTATGTCACCCTTTTCACGGAACGGGGACCTTGTCGGACACGGGAATGACTTTCACCATTGGTCGAGGGAACGACATGTGAGTTTATGCCACAGTTTTTGAAAACTGTTGAGTGACTGAAGGTATCGTGTCCAGTGTGTGTACCGCTATCAAGGAGGTGTCAAGTAGGCTGGTAGGGAAAGAGGTCGAAGAGCTCTTCGCAGACATGGGACAAGCTGGGACCACCTTGTGGCCGATCCTCACTCCGATGGTAAGCTCTTCCAAATATGGGGATGGTGCGCGAGCTGAGCATCTCTGCAGGATTGGGCCAGAGAAAGGTGTCATCCACATCGCCACTGCGCAGTTAATAACGCCCTCTGGGATATGTTCGCAAAGTCAAGGAGAAGCCGTTGTGGAAGCTCATCGCGGATTTCACCCCTGTAAGCGACTCTGGGATTGTCTTTTCGAGAAGGCACTGACCTTTGATTTTTCAGGAGGAGCTGGTGAAGGCCGCAACCTTCAGGTACATTACCGATGCCATTACCCCAGATGAGGCCCTTGTCCTCCTGAAAGAAAAGGAAGCAAGCAAGGCCCGAGCGCGAAAAGACAGTGCGCGAAGTCGGATACCCAGCCTATGTGACCTCAGCAGGGTGGCTGGGATACAGCGACGAGAAGATCGTTCGTCTCACCAAAGAAGCCGTCGCACACGGCTTCAACCACTTCAAGATGAAAGTTGGCGCCAACCAAGCCGACGATGTGCGACGAGGGAAGCTTATTCGTCCATCATCGACGATCCTCAGTACCTACCTGCCGGTGCAGGTGCTCCGCCGAGAGATCCCAACAGCGAGGCTCTGCGAGGCAAGAGAATGCGAGTGCGACGGGTGCCGTCCTCATGATTGACTCCAACCAGGTGTGGGACGTCAATCAGGCTTCATCGAGTACGTCCGGGGCCTGGAGGAGAGCAAGCCATGGTGTGTGTCTACTACTCAATTCACCAATTCACCTCGTTTCCTCATTCATTGCTCAATGGTTGACCTAGGTTCATTGAGGACCAACAGCACCTGACGACATTCTTGGCCATGCACTATCAGAAAGCCCTCAAGCCTCATGGAATTGGTGTCGCCACTGGAGAGCATGCTCATAACAGGATGATCTTCAACAGCTACTCCAGGCGGATGCCGTGGTATGTTCGCCCAAATTGATTCATGCAGGCTGGCAGGAGTCACTTGAGGTACTCAGCGGTCTTGTTGATGGCTGCGAAGTACGTCCCCGTCCACTCTTTCTTAGTGTTAACAATCTCACTCAATTTACCCAGATTCGGTGTCCTTGTTTGTCCTCATGCTGGAGGCGTTGGCCTTTGTGAATATGTTATTCACCTCAGGTAAACTTTGTTTCTCCAATCTTTCACCAAAAGCTTGACTGACATTTTGCATGTACCAGCTTGATCGACTATATTTGTATCTCTGGCTCAATGGAGCGAAACGTTTGGAATATGGTCGATCATCTCCATGAACACTTTTTTGAACCCTTGTTCAATCAAACCAACAAGGTCGCTACAAACATCCCTTCGAATCCTGAATGAGGGATACAGGTAGGTTTTACACGACTTCGACTTCTTACGTATGCTATACTGACGGATGTTGTAGTATTGAAATGCACACAAAGAGCATCGAGGAATACGAATGGCCGAATGGTTCATATTGGGTTGGGCGTCGAGAGAAGGCGGCTTGAGCGTGACGGTTTCTATATCATAATCCCTCTCTCGAAATGCCTCCAAGTAGCACGTAGGCTGTGTCATCACCTCGAGACTCAATGTTGACATTCTCACCTTCAGCACCCGAATGACGCCCTTTGATCCAAGGACCATAAGGCTATTGTGAACTCTTCACGCAATATAAACCGTAAGCGATTGATCGAGAGCTTGGCTGACGCTAATGCTCGACGCAATCCACGTTACCTGGCAGCTTCTTCGAAGACAAAAGGCTGGGGCGCCTATCTTGCTGGAACCGTCGCGTTTGTGGGCGCCACATATTTTGGATTTTCCTAATTTGGGGAAGCGTTTGACTCCGCTGATGTGTGGGTCCCATACTAACCCAAGCTGGGACCTCTTCCTATACGCTATTTTGATCTTGAACCATCTCGCGTGTCGAGGTTGGTAAGACTTGCTTTCGACTAGTAGCCCCCTTGAAGGCTGGCACTGGCTTCGCCTCATCTGCAACGTCTTTACGATATTGGTCGAGGCGCGCGCGGGGACTAGCGAGCGAGTATTCTAGGTGGACAAGGTCGCATCATCACGAAATGTGGGCGCCCTGTCCGCTTCCGACGCTCCAGTCTCAGAATTTGACAGGCAAGTCCTTTGTTTTTATTGTCCGTCGGTGGGCGGCTAATCAGTAGGGTGGCATCCGTATTTGTTAACTCTAGGCTCCCGACTCTTGTCTTCTTGTCTTTGAACTGATTACAACGCCGTCCCTTTTGTTTTCTGCTGCTCCTGAAGATGTGTTATAAAGCATACGGTTGTTGGGCTGATTGCCAGCAAAGTCCTTCGTTCCCTTCTCGTTTCTGACTCTCGGCCTGTCTTTTTCTCTTCTCTCTCTCTCTCTTCTCACTTCTTTTTGTTCTGTCTTCTGCTGCGCTAGTCGCACTTTCACCCTTTAGACTCTCCATCTTATCTTTCACCGATCTTTCACGTTAATTATGGTCTGGTATCACGAACCCAGCAACGGCCCGTCTGTCCGCGGCAAACCGCTACGCAAAAGCCTCAACGCCGCCCAGTGCTTGACTCCTCCTTCCCAGCAGTGCTCCCCTCTCGCCTCGCCGGTCTCGCCTGTCGATTGTTATGGGCATCAGGAAGCCAAGTCCATGCTTTCCAGTCTCCTAGCTCATGGTCGATTGCCCAGTATGCCTCCCACCTTCCCCTTCTATCCAGTGCGCAACCAGACCGGCACAATCTCCCAGCTTCCGTACGAGTTCCGCCAAGATCTATGCATCCCTCAGGGATCATCCTGGGCTACTCAAACTGCTACCATCTCCTTCAACACGACGGAAAGCAGTATGTCTGGAGGGTTTCTTTGCCCACTGTGGGTTCTTACCAGGGATCGCGATCGAGTGAGTCAATACTATACTTTCATCTATTTGCAATTCCTCTGACACTTGCTTTCACCCACCGTCGTCGCAGAGGTCAGGATGGACTTCCATCGAGCGAAACGGTGCTTGGTACTTCAATATGCTCGCAAGCGAGTCTCAGCTCATCTCCAAGGCTCTTGCGACCTCTTTGGAAAACGGCGTCCAGATCATCATCACCCAGGCCGATAATGCCTTTGTGACTTACCTCAGGAACTCGAGGCCTCCTGTTCGCTCAGTCACACTCGGGGACATCATCTACACCAGCAGGAATACCGCAGGCGAAGCGCAGATCATCCAGGTTTTGGGTGGTGAGACCCGCCAGTCCAAGTACTCTGCCTTGGTGTCCATCTCGTGAACGTTGGTGCTGGAGGGAGGTATTTGAGATACCTCGCACCTTACGCTGCTTCGACGCGACCGCCCTAGCCGACGACTCATATTCCACGCCAAGCCCCTCGTGCTTCTTCTCGAGAAGCTTGTTTGCGAGTCGGAAAAAACTCTGAATGATCGTGTCGTTGCGCTGTTTGGCTCCAGGACGACCCTCAGCACCAGGCCTTTCTACAAGGACCCCTTACGGACCTTGGATCGCGGTTGGGCCTTTTACAGGCCAACCTATAACGGGATGCGACGTTGGCGTCCCATCCTATCCTCCATTGCCTCAGCGCCTAGCCTTTTTTGACGCCGGCCTAGCCTTTTCTTCACACCTCTTACGCCCTTTCACGATCATCCATTCGGATTGGAGTTTTTTCTTTGCATCATCATGTATCATCATCCATACATCATTCACCCACACCATCATCACGCCCTCCACACTTACTTTCACTTCGGGTCATTACCAAACTCATAGTCAAGCTTCTAAAGGTCTCCTTACGACACATTCTTTCATTTTTTCTTGCTTTCGTTACCATGCTTTTCGCATTCATGTCATTATGATGTTGTCCTTGGTTGTGCCAACGTACTCTACTTGTACCTTATAGTCTATTACCTCTAGTTCCTGTAATGCGAATCATCTCGACCTTAAAGTTTGAGTCAACTGCCATTCAGTCGGACCCGTGACTCTGCCAGGGGACTCTGGGCGTACCTTGCAAGGGGTTGGAATAAGGTTCTCGAGGGAAAAAGAAATTCCCTCACATCTGTCATCTCTGGTACTGGTCATGGGTGCATCTAATGACGTGCGAGGACGCCCAAGAGATCCGGCCGTGTGCCAGCTTATTTGCCCGCCACCTCCTTGGTACGAGAAGGAGAGGGTGACCTCAGGTTGCGGCGTTACTGCACACGCCCGAGACAGAATGACCGTTGTGATTTTAGAAAAGCTGTTTCTATTCCGTCACTATCACAGCAAAGCACCACTTTTTGGAGTTCGGTGTTCTGTAGAGATTGATGGAAAGGCCAAGCGGCTTCACCGACTCTTGTCAAGGTCTTACTACTCTCTGTCTAATTGGCCCTTCCAGCTGGTCGGCTGATACTTCTCTCTTAGTATAGATGCAGGCATGGACGGCAGTAACGACTTCTTGTACGGGCAGAAATGAAAAAGCTCATCGCAGCTGGTTACTTGAACCCCATGATTTCCTTTCTAGGGAACCCTCCGAGATGGCGTCACGTGCAATGGGGGAAGTCTTTATTTGTTCGGCTTTATGCCTGCCCCTATATATGACATGGGCGTTGCCAACTAGAACAGCCTGAGACTCCCCACCGGCGAAAGCCATCCGCGACCAGCGACGACGCCCCGTCGTCTGCCTATACACCCACATTCTTCGATTGCTGTCTCGAAGACTGTATGTTTTATTATAATGTTTCCCCGCTGTTTTTCGTAACCAGCCTGGGCAGGATATGACACAAACCGCACCTTCGTCCTCCACAATTGCCTAAAGGTCAAGAACCTTGGAGAATATCCCTCAGCACCACAACCCAATTTCTGCGTAAAGGAGGTCGTACGCATTGCTCTGTACAGGAATCAGACATCGCAGGCCGTCCCCATACCAAGTTGCGGCGGGCTCAGACGATTCTCTTCATAGCGCAACCCCCCATCTATTATTTCCCAGTCATCCATCTCAGCAGTCGGTATGGGCACCACAACTATTCCCTCGTCTCAACCTCGGTTTCTGAAACGTCTGTGGACGTGTCTTCGACAGGGTTGCAGATTGCGCCAGAGCCAGGAATGGCAGTCGCAACCTCTGTACCAATCTCTCGGATCGCCTTTCCATTTAACTCTAGCCCACCGACATCCCGGCGTAAACCTTTGACGTCGCCGCCGGCGTCTCTGCCTCAGCAAAGGAGGTTCGTGCCAGTTCCTTCCCCTCTTGGCCGAAAGGAGGATTCCCCAGCCCCACCCACAGGTCCCCCGTGTCCAGAATAGCAGCTATCGGGCGTATCATCGCAATCATGGCTATTCTCGTCAAGCCTTGTTGCACGCCAAATGGTTCTGGTCCACCAGGGAAGGCGAATGGCAGGACTCGGCAAAGCCCGTTGTAGGCCTTATGAGCCCAGAAGTTTCGGTGGGTTTAAAGGCTTCTAAAGGAACAAGCCTCCTGCATTCGAGGGTGATGCATTCGAGGGTGATGATGAGGAGAGGGCGATATCACCTGCCGTTACCGCATTCCCTCGTCGAGGCGATATCACGGCTCTACGGGACCCCTATTGTGTTGAAGCCGATCGCTGCTTCGCACACGTTCCAATGTGGACGTTGGCCAAGGTCTTGTGGGTTCACGACATGCACGCCTTGTCGCAGCCCAAAGTGGAAACGCCAGCGCCTGACGCTGAGGACGACCCATTCGATGAAGTATCCAGCGTCAGCTCCTTTGACACCTCCACATCGTCGACTTTAGCGACGATTCAGAGTCCACCCTGGTCGACAGCGAAGCGAATGGGAGTCGGGCTACTTCAAGGGTTGGGAGTCCCCCCGATCACAAGCGGCGTCGTCATCATCATCGTTAGTATCGCCCCCCAAAGCTTCCCCTCGCTTGGACAAAGGACGTCTACCTGAAGCCTCCTCCCTCCTCTTCGAGCAGCCATCCCCCGAATTGGTATCGTCGGTGGGAGATACTGCTTGAACTCTCAAAGAGCGAAAGCGACCCGAGAAATCTCCGCCTCTGGTTGTGAAGCCCTTCCCAAGAAGGCTGTGCACCCCCACCGAAGCGCTATTCATTCACCCGTGGCTTCCTAACGGGCTTGAAGAAGAGTCCCCGTTCGCCGACAACAGCGAACTATGTCGTGCAGGATTCATTCATCAATGCTTCGCATCCTGCGCTGGATAGTGTTCGCAAAACGTGATGCTTTGGGCGTCTTAGATTGCGCTATTGGTTATGACCCATGATCTCTCTTCCCTTCCTCTTCCTTCTATACATACGCGAATCGTATTTATTCGCCCACTCTAATTATCTTCCCACTCCCGTTGACATACTGTGTCCTCGCTTGATCACGCAACTCTTACCCCGCCCTTCCCCATCGTTTTTCTGGATTTCCTCGCAAGGTTGGAATAATAGAGACCTTCCTTTCTCGTTGGTTGTACGTTAGCATGACTTGGCAGGCACGGACCTTTTTGTATCTCCTCTCTTCCCACATCTTCGCAGCTTGAATCTTCCATAGAGTTTGAATCTAGCTTTTGTCTTGATGCTTCAGTTACATCAGCTTCTTCGTGTGAGGTCCCTATCCGTCTCAACTGTCTTGGGTATGCTGAGATTTCCTGCTTGCCACCCTGACTGTGCGTATTCTTGAGCGCGTCGTGCAGTCTTGACTCTTACCCTCTCTTACCCTCATCCCTGAACCAAGCTCGATAGCCTGGACCAAGGGGATTCACCGGCGCACGGACAATGATTGCTGCCAAGCGCTTGGGAATGATTTGCGGGCAATGCTTATCACTCTGGCTTTTCTCTCACGTCCATGACCTAGACGACCGCAGTGCCGCAGACAACTCCTAGCGACACCCTCCAAGGCACTGGCTTGAAACCCATGATGCTGCCCTCCTTGACTGCTGCTCTCGGCGTCACGAAGCGAAGTAGCGACGAGAGCCCAACATGGGCTTTCCAGACCAGTAGCGAGCGGTCCAGCAACAACACTACCAGGAACCTGATTCTGGGAATTCTGATAGCCGTCTTGTTCTCTTTTGCGTTCTTGGGCTCTGTTAAGGCATCGGAGACGCGTTACGGTCTACCGCATTGCGCAGCAGGAGCAAATGCGCTTGCAACAGCAGTATAATCAAAATCGTATGTTCTTGTATAGTTATTTCATATGTTTTATTTCGACTGACATATTGGTCAACTTAGAATCTCATTATCCTCCCAACCAGAACTCACTGTATCCTCAAGGTCCCGACTGGCAGCAGCCCGCACCTCCGTATAGTCCTCCACCCTCGGGCTACCCTGCGCCCCTGCGTTCCCAACTCCCCAGCCTTCAAGTTGGAACGCACCAGAAGGACCTCTATCGCCCCCTCCACCTGTCCACCAGCCAAATTCTGGCTATCAACCTCCGTCAGGACCTCCTCCAGCGATGCACCAACCAAGTTCAGGATACCAACCACCTTCGGGACCGCCACCTCCCCCATCCTTCCCGCAATCGCCACCTTCTCCTCAGCCACCGACGCGCTACGAGCCACCTTCAGGGCCTCCTCCGGCTGGTTTACAAAACCAAGGAAAGCCTTCCAGCCGCAATCCCTTTGTTACGCCTGATGCGCCGTTGAGAGCTGAAGTTGGTTATATGCCCCAACCAGCGCCTCCTACCCCTGCTCAGGCCCCTCCAGCCGCAGCTGAAGAGGGACCCGCGTTACCCTCACCGGTCGTTCCAGGTCCAGCTGAGCCAAGACCTGCCACTGCGGTGGTGCACCGACTGGTAATGCGAACGCGCCTGCACCTCCTGCTGGACAACCTCCTCCATATACCTCTGGATAATTGTGATACCTTGCAGCTGCTTGTATTTATACCCAATCAATGAATCGTCGTTGTGCGACGCGCTTGGTACAATGCGGGGAGCTTTCTGGGCCCCGGACGATAGCAGTTGTCAATAGTCGTTCTATTCACAAAGGCCTGAGGTCAAGTTTTACCTTGAAAGTGGTCTCGTATTTAAGCAAGTGTATGCCAGCTACACTTGAGCTACACTCCTATGAACAGAATTTGCTGATAGCCCCATATGACCACTTTGCTTGTGCGTGCTGGAACTCGAAGCTGGCGTGCATATCAGTTTCAGACCCCTCTGCGCAGTTTGCTACCCGTTCGTGCTGATGGTCCTCTTGTATTCCCTAGGTTCCTCTGATTGAAGAACCGAACCGCAGCAGCAGACTTTGTTCAAAGCACATAGTCCCATCATCCTCGGAGGTTCACGTTCGCCTCCATCACCTTCCTATCAACTTCCATCTCAGCGACAATGTTTAGCAGCTGCAGCTCCGAGCCTCAAACGAGAAAGATATCACGCCGCTACCGCCAAGGTGATGCATGGCAGGGATGATCCTTCGTCATACATCTTCAGCTCTCTGGCACCAGTGGCTGGAATGGCTGCCGCTTTACCACCGGCTCCGCCAAGACCTTCAGAACCCTTCAAAGCTGAGCGCCAAACGGCCTCTCCGGCGTCTTGAAACACTGGTTGCAGGAGCTGCTTGTTGGGCTCAAACCTTTCCGCAGCCCCGGTCTCTGAAACGCTCCAGAGAGCCACAAGGGATTTGGTCAAAAGCGACAACAAAAGACCCTTCATTACTGCTCTTGGTCCATTACCTCTCAACCCAACTGCACGACGACCCTCATGCTACCTCATATCATCATCGACGACTTTACCTTGGCTGCGTCCTCGTCGACACTCGAATGGGCTGACTCGGGTACTGTCGCAAACAGCTCGTTCTTTAACCAAACTGCGTCGACCTGGAGTGGCGATGGCGAGTCAGGCTTCCTTGAGTGGCGATTTAAAGGTAGGGCTCATTCGTGCGATACTTCATTGAGGACCCAAGCTAACGCCGACTAAAAGGAACAGAGACCTCGGTTTATGGAACCCATTCAGCCGACTTTTCGTACCGGTATGCACTTCTCGAGAACGACGACGGCCTTGGTGGAACCCAAGAGACAGACGTCCAGGACGCGGTGCGGATGATTGCATGTATTACAATTTCTTCGTCGACAACTGAACGTGCCCTCCCCAGGTCAACACCGCTATCGTGAAACAATACTCCCTCAGTGAAGGAGTAGAGCATGTAGCAAGATTCACACCACGACGAGGCAACTTTTCTCTGGACTATGTCCTCTACAGGCCCCTCGACCGAGCACCCGTTGCAGGCTTGACAGTACTGGTGGACGATCGCGACTATGAGTCGGAGAACACTAGACAACTCGTGCGCTACGATGGAAAATGGAGCACGAAATATTCAACTTCAAGCTGGCCGGATCCTGTCTTTCCGTCTGGCACGCCTGTTGGGGAGACAATCGCGGAGACCAACAATACGGATGCTTCATTCTCTTACACTTTCAACGGTATGACTTTATACTCTTCCGTTCCAGAATCTGGTGATCTAATCGTCGTTGGGCTGCAGGATCATCCATAGCAGTGCATGGGGCTTTGCATCAGGTCCCAGGAACTCTGAGGATACAATACGAGGTTGACGGCCAAACCTTCTCTACGACGCACTTCAATGGATCTCAGCCAGATGATAATTCATGGAGACTGAACCAGGTGTTGTTCCGTCGCTCTCTGGGAGGAGAAGAATTCCCAGCACCCGACGCAGCCAAGCCAGACGAGCATACTCTGACAGTCAGAGTCGAAGAAGTCACAGGCGATCAGGTTCGTAAAACTCCTCTGAATATACCCTCCCCTATTGACAGTGAATTATCGACATAGTCCTTCCTTTTCGATTACCTCACTTATACAGGGACACAGAACACCATAATCAGCATCCCCAAGATTCGATCTTTTGAGATTGACAGGACGATGAATGCAGGTCCTGTAGCTGCTGGAGCTATTGCAGTAGTCCTGCTCTGGCTATGGGTATTCTTGGGCGACAAACTGCCGTTTGTAGGATCCTCATCGCGAGCTAGGCGGAGCGCACCTCATGGTACGTCTTCCTCCGCACGCCCTCTTCGTGAACCGCTAACTGACGCATATATTGTAGGAACTGTCGAAGACTAATCACAGTCAGCCCGCTGGAGATTCGGCCTCCACCGCCAAAGCACCAGCACGTGTAAAATCGCTATTCAAGGGCGGTTAAGCGCGAAGGAACCAAGGCAAGGTGCATCAGGTGGATCATGTTCGCAGTTCGGTGTGCTTGGGGCACATGTAGCGTGGCAAGTAGAAAGAAACAATGCATAATCTATCTCAGAATGGCCCTAAGAATGGCCCAAGATCTACTCTAGCAAACAAACTAATGGAATAGTGCCATGCAGCCCTTGCCATTCCAGTTCCCTGGTACTAACCCGAATCGCGGGATGGGCAATGAGAAGCTCAACTACATTTTCCTGCCATCCTCCATTGAGCGCCTCAAAGGAGTGTACCCACCTTTGTCCTGCACGTTGACATCGATATGGAGATGAGACAAGAGGAGCTTGACGGCCCTTATATCGCCGTTCCTTGCCGCTATGCTCAGAGCAGTCCGCCCACGACGATCCGCCGCGTTGACATTGATATCGGGGTGGGACAGAAGAGCACGACGACGTCTCCGTGGCCTTTATCCAAAGCTGCGATCAAAGCACTGGTGTCGCTCCATTCGCCCGCCATATTGACATTGGTGTCGGGGTGAGAGAGGAGGGCAGTCACTACACCTTTGTGACCATGTCTTGAGGCCCAGATCAATGCTGTCCCCCCAAAGCATCGAGTGCATTGACGCTGATATCGGGATGGGCAAGGAGCAGACGGACGACCCCTTCATTTCCACGGTCTGACGCCCAGATTAGGGCTGTCAGACTGTCAGTATCTATTGCGTTGACCGATAGGCGGGGAGCTGCAGCAGCTGTTTGACTGCATCATCATGTCCCTGCATACATGCCAGGTGCAACCCGTTAAACATCGTTTGCAGTGCGTTGGTTCGGGTTCCGTACGTTGGCGCAGCCAGCAAATGGTTGAAAGATTGAATAGGCGACGAGATGGAGAAGGCCCAGTACGTCAAAAAAGCCCCGTCCATTCAAGGACCTATGTTGAATCGGAAAAGCATGGCAGTTCTCAACAAATTCGATCAGTCGGCTTTTGGTCAGAGGATTGGCAAGCGATTTTGGGGCATGCATAAACCATGAGCTGTAGGCATAGCCAAGGAGAGGTTTAGTCTCCAAGGCTTCCTCCAACCGCCAGTATTCACCGAATGTTGTCTGCTGAAAGCCATTATCAGTGAGTTGAGCTAGGCAGACGCGGAAACGAGTGCGTGAGGTTGTGGAAACGTTTCCATGATGAGGCGCTCCAAGATATCTTTGGCAGTATAGTCTGAGAACCAGGATAAGCAACCGTGACGCGAATGTCAAAGCAGCGGCGACTTACGGACGAGCCGAACCAGGCGAGTCTCTTCCTCAACCATCACAAGACCTCGACACAGTCCAACGAGAGTGCCCTCCCGAACTAGACGGCTTGAGTCAAATCGGTGGGTGTCAGGACATGTTGCTAGTGCATGGCGCAGATCGTTTACTGCCATGACCGTGTTGCAGCAATCACCCAGAGCAGGAGCCTTTTGGCCAATAGAACCTTCGCCTGGGTCTGGCTCGTGATACTCAGTAAAAACGCAAAGTCGACATTAGTCGTGCAAAAGTCGAGTAGCCGTCGCGCATCGCGCAAATTCCGTCGAGATTAGTCAAAGGAGTCGTCATAAAGTCAAGCAGTAGTCAGAATGCGAGAGAATCACGTCATGAAACTCGGCCTTATCATTTTTCGGACTTTGTCCAAATATCGCTTGCTGAGAATAAGTTGTCCCTCATCCCAAGCACCGTAACATTCCTCTTTCTCTCATCCTCCTCGATCTGGCGGAATAAAGGACATCTTGCGTGAGGTCAGGTCCCTCATTATAATAAACCAGCCCGTGCTCTCATCTCAGGTATACATACACGAGTGGATGGAAATGCGAAGTGCCCTTCAATGCCATGTCTTTTGCTCATTCAACTGTTGCCCCTGTCCCAATTTATCCATGCCCCAAAATGTCCCGCATTCGGAACAAATGCCATCAACCGCTCAGCAGTCAGCTGGCGCGACCGAACTCTTCGTTCCCAAACCTCCACGTCTGGAGAGCGCTCGGCCAATCCCCAACGACCTCCGCCTCCCTTGCTAATCAGTGATTGGCAAAGTACTTCGCGTTGTCGATGGTGTGCCCGCTACCAACGACAATGTTCCTACGGATCCATCGACGTGTCGCCCAATCGTCACGTTAACCCTTCGTTTCAATGGCTACACAGACGGGGCTCGAGATGCCACTTGACTTCATCCATGCCGAAGTTTCTGAGAGCGGGTGCCCATGTGAGTTCCACCATCTATTCCTTCTCGATCCAAACACCCAAAGCTAAGCCGCGCATTTCAGCCAACATCCGCTGTGGAGTTGCCTGAGCACAGCGAATTCGGTAGGCGTCTCCTCAACCTGGTACGTCTCCATTGACTTACAGCTTCTTCATTAGGCCTCTATCGGCAATTCAGCATTACGAACCATTGCCGTCCTTGTGTAACCTGCAAAATCTTT